>JBBPNU010000087.1:0-30123 GCA_038091055.1 Leccinum angustisporum
TGCAGAACGAGTTGGACCAGACACGAGTATTCACGGTGAACGGGCGCAGTGGGAACGCGGTGAGCACTGCATCTTGTCGAGCAACGCGACCGACGATTGGCTGAGTACTGTCCACAGAATTTGAACAGCGATGTGCGGGGCAGCTGGAGAAGCTCGGCGATGCGGCGATGGACGCCCGGGACTATAACAAGGCAGCGGACCACTACGCGGGCGTGATGTCACTTGAGGACGTGGATCAGACGAAGGTCCTGATCAAGTGGAGCAAAGCGCAAGCGATGATGAACGCTTGAAGGCGCGTCGAATGGCCACGGCCGCGGCGTTGCATGGTTGTCGGTTTGTTTACGCTGGGTTTCCGTTGCTGTCAATGATGAGTTCCGTGTATCTGGTTATGTGCCATGACGAGCATTCTAGACTTTGGACGATTCGCTAGTGGTTCCATTCTATCGAGCTATGTAGAAACTTCCTTGCGTTGCATTGTTAGGCTGGGCCGACTCCAGTTTTTGTCACGATGTGTTCGAAACCACAAGATCAGTAGACTTGACTGGGTTTACGAGTGACATAATAACGGTGGCACGTTACATAACGATAATCGAGATAAACGTGGGGTATCGACACATGTCGAGTAGGTGTACAAGTGATACTCGCTCACTTCCATAGTATATTCGTAAACTGTATGACAACATAGGACAAAGAAAGAACAAACAGACATGACGGAAGAACAAGCATGATGTATGAACATCAACAGCCAAGAGGGAGCTGGAACAACCCAACGTGTCGAGTGAATTCGAACCAAATTTCCTTCCGAATTTCCGCCTGATTGCTTTCGGTGCACAAGGGGTGAGTTCCAAGGAGCCAATCCTCAACGACTGTATTTTGCATGGATATCCCAGAGTCCCATATGCGCCATTCTGAGTGCGGCAAGTCGGAATAAGCTGCAAGAAACGCGAACCAGAATGCCTCGCAGCCCCACGTCCAATACTGGGAACGGGCAGGCACGGAAGAAATCAGCCATGATTCGATTGAATGCTCGAGCTGACTCCAATCATGTTGAGATTGGTAGTTGAAATTCGATGGGAGGGGGAGAAACGGGACGTCCATGTCCAAGATCGGTTCGGTGAAATCAGGTTCATCAGTGACGCCCCACTGAATGAATCTCTTAATACTTGTATGTATGCAAAGGTGTAGGGAAAGAACAAACCTCATCCCAGCACTCGTAAGAGCACATGTCTACAGTGGCTGTCGCGCATGTCGACATTCTAAGCCGTTACAAGTCAAGAAGGAAACGTGACACGCGTGACCAATTTATTTAATTACCACAGCCACTACGATACGCGAGTTGGCCTACCCTAAACCTGACCGAACAAGACCGTGTCTGGACAAAGCATCACTCAATCATGACGACAACCATGCAAGTCGCGCTCCCCTTCGGCGCGGAGTCGGACGTCGATGAGTTAGATGTCATTGGCGCGTCGACACCGGGTACGACAGTCGTCGGTGATGTGACTCCCACAGACAACACCCCCAAACACAATACCATCCGAATCATACCCATGCGTCGTACCAAACGCCCTCACACTCCTTCGCTCACAGAGGACCCTGGCGCACCCGATGCCACTCAGAAGAAGCGCAAAGTCGAGGACAAGAAGGCGGTGAGCAGTTGTCTGCACGGGCGAGGAGCGACTGACATACCATATGGTGTATCTTGTACCTTTCGGTTCGGGATTCGGGTGTTACCAGCTCACGATTGTGATCAACTCCAGGCGCGTTCTGCTGGATGCTGCCAGGCGACGGTGGCTTTATTGTCATCGAGAGGTTTTTCAGCCCCTCCTGCCCTCCACTACTTACTTCGACGGGCTCCACAAAGAGCTTACGGGAAGTAAGGAGAAGGTGACCTACGCTCCATTTCACGCGTTGACGGAACAGCCGACATTGGTCCAAGGCGGTGAGATGAAGGACTATCAGGTATGTGGTCGTTCGGGACATTGCGGCATGCTGGGTCAGCTGACTGGTGGATACTATGTCAAGCTGCAAGGGTTATCATACCTTGTGTACATGTATAACAACGGTATTTTTTTTCTTGTGATAGTTAGAGATATATAGTGATGAACATCGATCTGGAAGGGATGAACTGCATTCTTGGAGACGGTGCGTCTGTGTGCAAATACATACTCTCTCATGTCTCTCATGGAACTTCGCAGAGATGGGCCTCGGAAAGACTCTGCAGGTTCGAACGGGCCAATTTTTGGCTTTGCTTGTATTCTGATCAGTTTCTAGACTCTCTCCTTGTTTGCGCACATCAAGGAAAACTCGAAAGGTTCGTGGTTTTTCTGTAACGACTATGTTTAACAATTGAATGGTGCCTTCTCATAGGTCCTCAAGACCCTCACCTGATCATATGCCCGCTCTCCGTTTTGTCTTCTTGGCAAAATGTTTGTTCCTCCTGACCGTGGTCTCTGATCATTAATAGCAACTTTTTTGTGGTAGGAAACTGCTCGTTGGCTGCCGTCGTTCAACGTCTTGCGCTATCACGGGACGCAGTCCGAACGTGAACGTCTGAAGACGGGGATCCGCAACGAAGAAATTAAATTTGACCTCTGCATCACAACATACGAGTCGTATGTTTTAGACAATGGCTGGTTCAAGACTCGGCGATGGTTTTATTGTGTCCTTGATGAGGGTCACAAAATCAAGAACTCCGAGACTCTGGTATCGGGAAAGATACAGGGGCTGGGTTCTTTGTACCGCCTGAGTATGCGCGTCTATTACATGTCGTGTTTAAAGGTTGGTTGACACTTTCCAGTTTTGACAGGTACACCCGTACAGAACAACCTGGTTGAGCTCTGGGGCCTCTTGCACTGGCTATACCCTGCAATTTTTACGCTTGCCTCTCAGCGTATCTTTCAGGAGTCTTTCAACCTCACCAAAGGCTCTTACTCTATTCCCACACTCAAAGCTGCACAGAAGCTTTTGGAAACAATCATGTTGCGTCGGACAAAGGATTCTGTGGAGATCAGTGTTCCACCACGCGAAGAGTTGACCATATTTTTACCAATGACGGAGGCACAAAGATTCTGGACATATCGATTATTAACTCGCATGGATACCATGGACCTACAGGAGATATTTACCACGAAGTTGGAGGAAGGGCCAGACAACGACGGACAAAAGGAAGTTAGAGAACAAATCGCAACTCAGATAAAGCGGACCGCCAGTGGCGAAACTAATCGTAAGAATAAGTAAATATTCGGGTGGATTAAGTTTTCTAATATTATTTACGCAGGTTGGAAGAAGCTCATGAACCTCTTGATGCAACTGCGCAAAGTTTGCGACCAGTGAGCCTTGCCTTCATATCCCTTGAGCCTCAGTTTTCAAATACATTTAGCCCATATTTACTTGAAGACGCGTCGCCATCACCGTATGTTATCGGAGAGCACATCGTTGCTTCTTCCTCGAAGCTCATTGCCGTCGACAAGGTTCTCGTCGACATTCTCCCGAAAGGCGAACGTGTTCTCATTTTCTCTGTATGTCTTGACCTATAATTCATTTCAGTACACTTTGATCTGATACTATTGAGATAGCAATGGACAAGGTGTGACCGATCTCCTCTCAACATGACTCATTACTGACGATACTTTGGACAGCATGTTAGATCTACTGGAAGACTTCATGGAATTGCGCAATATACCCTATGCACGACTTGATGGAAACACAACGCGTCCGCGACGTACCCTAGATATCAAACTGGTGCGTACCTATTGAGTATGCTGAGAACCATATCCTTACTTTTGCTTTCAGTTCCAGCAAGAGATATCACGTAAGAAGGTACCTTGCATTCATGAATTTTCTTCTGAGCACCCTCGTACGCAGCGTACCAAGTCTTCTTGGTGTCCACAAAGGCTGGTGGTCTAGGTCGGTGCAAATTGCAGTTGCTTTCTCTAACGTGAAGCAAGCGCTGATGGGACGCCAGGCATTAACCTCACAAAGGCGTCCACAGTTATTATGTGTGACTCAGACTGGAATCCACAGAATGACCTGCAAGCCATCGCACGAGCGCACCGAATTGGGCAAAAGAAAGTCGTCAAGGTGAGTCTATGACCGTGCTATCTCTGTCCTTGAACTCACCGAGTCACAAGGTGTATCGATTGATCTGCCAAGGGAGCGTCGAGGACCAGATGCTCGACCGAATCCGTCGCAAACTCTTCCTTTCACTCAAAGTTATGACCGCGAACCCTTCCTCTGGTGCAAAGGAAACGGAGGAAAATGCTCAGCAATTCAAGATGAACGAGCTCATGAGCATCTTGCGCAAAGGAAGCAGTGTCATTTCGCGCGAAGAAACCGGCTTGGATTTTGCACGCTTTATGAATGCACCGATCGACGCCATCCTGGCCGAGTCGAGGGCACGGGAAGGCGTAAGGGATGCACGGATGAAAAAGGAACTTGGAACTGAGGGTGACGGCGGGGCTACTGACGTGTCTGCGGTCAATCCGGAAGAATCCGGAAAACTGCTTGAGAATGCCGAGGAGGAGGAACGCCGGCTGCTGAGCGGCGTCGCCCAAATTCAGAGTCGGTTGTTCGAGGGCCAGGTGGTCAAACGTACACAGAACAACCAAGAGATTGCTGATGAATGGAAAGAACTACAAAAGCGCGCACGAGTCGATCGACTTGTCGAGGTTGATGGCATAGTACACGTTGTGGCGGAATACATGGGATGCGATGAGGTGAGCCTCACTCCAGAGAAACCAATCATCTCGTTGCGTTTTGTCATCGGGGAAACTTTCCTAAACAAACATTTTCAGCCCATGGATGAGGTAAAGAACATTCCCCAAAAGCGATCTCGGGTCAAATATGATTCCGAAGATTGGTGTATCTATTGTAGAGACGGCGGCGAGGTGGTCGTGTGCAGCCAATGTCCTCGAGGTATGTTTATTTGCTATGTCATTCCCATTCCCATTCCCACTCCATTGTCCACGCCCGCCGATTCCTTCTGACATTGATGTACTGTTCCCCTTGCCAAGTGTTTCACCCCAAGTGTCATGGCATCTCACGGGCACAGCTGAAGACACTCCCAACGATCCCGTGTAGTCAACACAACTGTGCTGAATGCGAGCGGAACACCGCGCAGTCCGGTGGAATGCTGTTCCGGTACGATACATTCTCCCGACTCTTCTCTCTTTCTCGCCTGGTCTAAAGTCGGTGTCTTCTTCGAAACAGATGTCAGACATGTCCTAAGGCGTACTGTGAAGACTGTCTGCCCGCGGGTGATATCGACGCTGTTGGCGATACCCTGCCCGAACTGTACGTCACCTCAATTTGCCTTGTCCGCGTGTGCGTGTGAATGCTCGACTCACTCATGCTTCCGCCGTTTCCGGCGAAACGTAGTGCATTGCTGGGATACGGTGCCCAGAGGACGGCATATTACATACGCTGCCATGAGTGCCACGCCCTATGGGACCAGGATCCCGCTGCGTGGAAGGCATGGGAAGAGGAGATGGCGGAAACGCAGCAGAAATTCGAGGCAGCTGTCAAGGCTGAACAAGACGAATGAATATTTAGTACGCTTACAAAACCGCCGTCTCTTGCTTTCTCATTCTGGGCATTTTATCATATACGCGACTACTTTCACTGCTACTACAACGTCGACAGTGCTTTGTCTTATTTTCGTACTTTGTGCTTGGTAGAACATACGTTACAAAATAGTACATGCACTCAAGACAATTCAACCTGAAGACCCCAAAACCGGAACGGAACGCATGACTCAGAAAGGCTGTTCGGCCAACACCTCGGACGTCTTGACCACCAGCTCGGTCGGACCCTTGAGCTCGGCCGCAAAGTATGCCTTGACCCCGCCGACCCCGCGGGAACGCACGATTCGCACGACGGCGTCGTACGCCTCCGGGTTCGGGGCCCTCTCGACCGTGCACACAAAGTCCCGCTTCTTGTTGTAAACGAACAGCGGTGCGCGAGGAAGGGCAGCATAGAGGGGGGCGTTGATGGACGGGCTGACGGGTACCTGGATCTTGATTACCATGCTCTTGTTCCTGTTCCCATTCCCATTCCCGCTTGTGTTTTCGTTTTCGACCTCCTTGTTCCTGAAGCCTGGCCTAACCGGACGGGTGGACGGCGTCGCGAGACCGGCCGCTTCGCGTGCCAGGTCCGCGCGAGAGATTGTGGTCGATATCATGCCTCCAGATGACCCCCCGCCAGGAACGCCGGTGTAGTTTGGTTTGAGCGTGACGGTCGTTGCCGCAGAAAACGGGCGACAATCTGGCTTGTGTGTCTTCCAGTGTGCACCTGTTTTTTGATCGTCCATTTAGGTAGAACGTGAGCGCCAATTATTTTACTTGAAAAAAAAAGGAAAAAGACCACACACGCTGGCATTCGGTCGAACAGTACCGCACTACCCGACACCTCGCGCACTCCTTCAGCCCGCTCCGTTTGACCTTGCACTGCTCGCACTGCTTCTCCTCCAGCGGAGCCACCTCTCCTTTGCGCCTCCGTTCCCAGCGCTGGACAACGGCCGTCACTTCCGCGCCGAATATCATGTGCATCTTGCGCGGGGAATCGCCGTTGGCGTCCGGCAGGTCGAGGTCCGCGCCGTGCGCCATCAGGAGGTCGATGATTTTGACGTCGCCGCCCTGGAACGGGAAGAAGATGGGCACCTCGCCATACCGCGTCTGCGCGTTCACGTTGCTGCCCTTTTCTAGCAGGAGCTTGACGATCTCAGCATTCGCGTTCGGCGGCGTGCACGCATGATGAAGCGCCGTGTGCCCCACGACATCAGTCGAGTCCAGGGGGGCGCCCGATTGAATGAGGTAGGTCACCACGTCGACGTGTCTCAAGCGCACAATGCCCGGAGAGATGGGTTTGACGACTTTCGAGCCGAGGACGGTCAGGGAGAGGAATCCAAGCTGGAAGGGCGTTTGTGTGGTGGTTAGATCTGGCGCGTTGCCGGACTCGACAGCCTAGAACAAATACAGGTGAACCAGATTGGAAAGTCTGTAGACAGCGCGGTGTGTGTATGTGATAGGAGGCACCTCAATCACACCCGAGGAAAGGAAATGCAGACGGACCTGCTTGACTGCATCGTAATTCCCGAATGTACAGGCACGTGCAAAGTAAGAAAGCTTGCTAGGATCGAATTCTACGAATTCTGGGGTAGGGAAAATGGTCAAGATTCAAATGTGTGTGAGAGCGGTGAGGGGGAGAGTGAGGCCAGCCACGCCCAGGGTCAGGTTTGATAACGGCTCGTCGACTATGATGATGATGTTGTCGTGAGGAGTCACTCACGCGTCCGAAACATTTTGCGCAATGTCTCGCTGCCCATATCCATGCTAATGAACCCGGGCTGGTCGAGAATGGATCTCATTTGGGAGGTAACGGACAAGCCTCCATCTTCGTTTGAGCCTGTGAAGGGTATCCAAATTAGTACGCGGAAGGTTCTCTGTGAAAGATCTAACGCTGACGCATGAAGTTCATGTCGGTATTGCCAACCGTAACGGTGAGGTGATGTCGAATTGTCCAACGACGAATCAGCGCTCTCATAAATGTCAGATGGCTCGGTAGTTTGCGGTCGGGCCGAAGAACCGACTGCAGTCGTAGTAGAGGAACTGCTTTTAATCAGCCTCTGGCCCATCATTCCCATGCAGACATTGTAATATAGAATGTGATGCCCAGTGACTCAGGGTATGCTAAGCAGCAGCATCTTTCCCTTTGCCGCGCGGTCCCGTCGTGGAAGTAATGTAAATCCCAGTGTAGTAACATGTCGTATGTTGGTCGTGTGTGCAATTTCGTAGTGAATGATAGGCACGCTTGTATCCCAGCTGTCGCGTGCTGATCTGTGGCGAGCGCCGAAATGACCGAGGGAACGATCCTGGGGATAAAGTAGGTTTCAACACGCAAAACCTCTTCCCCCAGTTCCGATGGCTTTGGAAAAATATTTTGTACAAAGCAGGGACACTCGCCACTTGGTCACACTCGATCAAGCACCCATACTCCTTCTTAGCGTGGAATATCATGTGAGCTTTGTTGATTGTGGCGTTTCTGGAAGAGGGTATAACATTGGCGAGCGAGAGAGAAAAAGGAAACAATCTCCCAAACACACCACCACCACTGTCTATCTTCGTACCTACCATGCGTATAACAGGGACATTGAGGTACGCAGCAATGAAACGGAGGCGGCCGTTTGTGTTCCACGTTATGCCAAGGCGAGAATGTCAATGACCAAAAGTCATATGAGCACCCGTATGCTCAGGCTTGCCTTCTGTAAAGTCTCTGTTAATGATACAAACGGGAAACGCTCGGGTACGTAGGTCAAAAGGTCAGGAACGGTGCTAGCATCGAATAACTATGCCGATGCCCGTGAGTCCCCGGACCGTAGTCGTCCGAGTCTTGCATGTTAGGATGGGAAACTCCGCTATTCGAATGAGTTGCTAGCGAATTAACTTCAGGTTGCATTCTCCCTATATGGGGTTCTAGCAGGTCGTAGCTAGCGCTGTCGCCACCAATGGAGGTTTGGTGTGTATACTTACTTGATCAAATGATAATGGACAAGTTGGAGACCCGGAAGCCGAGGTCAACGGCGGAAACACTGAGATGGGCGAGAACAGAACCGGGCCGCTTTATTCGGGCGACTGCGAGGTACGGGTACTAACTTCCTATCGCTACAGCGGATCGAATGGTATGCCAATGGGCTTACACAAATCTCCTGAACCTCGTCATCTCTGCCTCCGAGTCGATCAATCCATGAGAACCGAAGTCAATGAAACCAACTCACCGCCGCATCAGAGTCTTGGCGAGTTTACAAGGGGATTTAGAGTATTATGTAAATCATAATCGTGTGAATTTGAGTATGCTGATGACGAGGTACCTTCGATGATGGATGGGCTATTGTGACTATGAATATCTCAGGGCATTACTAGAGATCGATTGGATGTGTCTGATGGCAGGAGTTTTTCCTCCGAATGCACACTGGTAGCATGTGCCGGGTGGCAAATCTAGTATGTATGTATATGTTTGCTTCTATGTACTACAATCTGTTATTGATTTGTTCAGATTCTTTCGCTCTCGCCACCGTGCCTGCTCTTTCTTCAACGGAATTAGACAAACTAAGGTCGAACCTAAACATTGTTCTAGATGAACAATCATCCTAAACTTATTGTTTAGTCCTGGGAATTGCGTTTGAAATCATGTTCAGGTCCGTACTAAATTTGTCTAACCCCGTTGTGTAATAAGTACCTAGCGTGTATCCTGTGACCATGGAGCGAACATGTGGCCGTGTTCTGTATGTCTCGGCGTGCGACAAAGGTATCATGCGAGTTGTATGACAGCCTAGTCACTGACCAGAAACCTAGTTTGCGTCTAGGGGTAAACCCGGTTCTGACTGGCGTAGTCTGGCCTGCCGTCGACCCATGCGGAAGCACAACGCGAATCGCCTTCGGAGATAGTGCCACTGGCGAACATGACAGTGCTGACCACGCGAGCAGCACACAGGTCTTGGCGTGCGGACCCTCGCCTAGACAGCGCACGCCTCAAATCTGCGCCACTCGACGGCGTCCCATGTCCTCAGGCCGTTATCTCCGAATGAGTGACATTACCTCAGCGTCAATCTTGGTGCAATTTAGCACGATACGCTCTGACGGCGTGTCCTCCCAATTTTTGGGAGGTATCGTCCTACGCGCTTTACATAATTGACTCGGTCATCGACTCGGAGGACTACCCATCAATCGTGAAACGGAACGATATCCGAGTTAGAACTCCGCTGAACCGGTCGTGGTGCTAAAAATTGAGGCCCACCGATGAGGAATGATGTGATTGATGATGTCCTACCAATAGGAATGTTCATCATTTCCGAGTCCTGAATCGTCCTGCTTAGCAGAAAAGTTGAGGAAACTTCAAAAGGTGAGTCGTACAAATCAAGAGCGGCTCTTGCAACCTGTCACGGAGAATTCTGACCTTGTCCCGACTCCGCATCTGATACTAGGATGTATGTCAGGCGGGTGTAAGTTGACAATTATTAACTGGCTATCGGGAGACATGATAGACATATACCAGGCTGTATGTATGGCGTTCGGTATATTGGCCCTGCCAGTGGGCCATCCAGCTGAGCCAGGTGGAGCATAGATGGGAAAACTATCGTCCAATTGTCCTTAGTTCTGATGGGCACTGGGAAAGGTTCACTAAATTATCTATCTCTGCTTACTCGCCTATCCTATTTACGAAAGTTCCCGCGAACACGCATGACATTCTGATAGTTCCAGTTGCAGACAATTTATGTCCCGTGCCTGCGCACGGTTCATGCAAATAAGGTTTGTCTCATGTTATGTTTCTTTTATCTACGTTTGTAAGATCTCCATCCCCATTCTTCTGAATCAAGCACTGTGACCATGCTTACGGTGTCTATTTCTTTTCCTCGCCTGTTGGAAGATCACCGATCTGATCTTTTCCTCCCTAGGAATTTTCATCCCTGCCTGTTACATTACCCGATCCCCCATGACGAGGCATCACACGTCCCGTAACACTTCCATGCATATATAAAGGCACTCACTCCCGAGAAAAAGAGACTCTCGATCTTACTTCTCGTGCTAACAAGTCAATATGCCTTCAACAGTCATCCACACAGGACCTCCCACCCATCCTGCTCTCCGTAAGCAACAACAATAGTTGCTTGCACAAACCCCTTTCTCATTTCCTTGGCCAGACGTCCGTGATGCAAAAGATGCCCATGTTCTCCTAGAAGCTGTTAGGCTCAATATGCTCCCCCTGATCAGGCGTCGGCTGACCGCGAACGAGCGCGAACAGCTTGTTTCGGGGAATGTTTTTGTCTGGGAGGAAGCAGAAAACGACGGTGGCCTGTTACGTTGGACTGATGGGAGAAGATGGTCTGTATATTTTATCACGTCATCTCTCGGCAGTATGACTCAATGCATGGTGGTTACTGCATAGGTCGCAAAGTCGGATGCGCGGCGACTATCTGTTTTACGAAGAAAAGATGGAGGCCACCCAGGAGGAAAAAGAAGCAAAGGCTACTCTCAGGTACAGTACCTTGTCTTTTGTAGCATGGTTTATGATTAGATTTCAACTGATGGGGTTCGACGTTCGACAGGGCTCGACGGGCAACTGATCCACTTTCAGCGGCGCCTCCCACTAACAGGCGAAAAGATAGGCCGAACCGTCCAAACGGGCTTACGAAACAGACATACTCGGCGCTTGTATACCTCCCTGGGTTGAGCCACCCACGGAAATGGCATGTGGTGGCTTACTTTACAGTCAGTCATATTGTTTCCGATCACTCCTCCGCAGCGCTATATTTCATTTAATCTTTCTCTATTTCTTTCCAGGCGGATGATTACCAACGACTCCCTGTCATCGACTACTATGACTACCTCCGTAACCTGCGAGTCCCGAAGGGCATCTTCGTGTCGAGCAAGGCGAACGCGGTGCGGAACGAACACTATCCTGTGGCCGACTCGAGGGAGGCTCACACCCTCTCCCACTATCCCTCACAATCGGATCCATTAACTCACTCCTCCAAAAATTATGCGAGGTCCTACGACGTTCCATCTGGCTCAGCGTCACCCGTCTCGCACACGTCATCTGGACCCTTGTCCCCGCCGCTGCATCATTATCAACATCATTACTCGCGGTCTCATCATCAACCGCATGTGCCCCTACCAAGCATGTCTGTCTTTGCCAGTACCCCCCACTCACACTCACACTCATATCCACGCTTCCATTCGCATCCCGATCCCTCGCGCGCATCATCATCATCATCATCACACCCCATCCACTTAAATCACCCGTCTCCAAGCAATTATAGTCCGCTGTCCGCAGAAGATAGGCGGGTCTTGAACAGCTTCCGCGTGGTGTTGTGACGCTGCCGCTGGCGGCGTGTGCCTGATCCCATTGAAATCATTGCCGTCTTCCTAGGATTGCTTTCATGCTTTGTATGATTCCGAGTCCCCTGCATTGTTATTTTTCATTATACGGTAAATTAATTGCGTAGTTATCATTCGTATTGCTGCGAGTACTTAAGGACAAGAATTACGAAAGCTTCAGAAGTTCGGGTCACACTGAGTCGGCAGTTCCGGAACGTGGTGCTCGCTAGTCTTAGTCAGTCAGGTCGGGATGTTCTTTTTTCTTCCAGACCAAAAGGGGAACAAACAAATGTTAAGATCAGTCATCCATTGCTTCCGGTTCCGCGCTCCTACACAACGCATTGTTTTGTTTTTGTAACCGCTGCGCTTCTATGTATATTCCGCTAAAGCTATTTTTCGTTGGAGCTAAAGGCTGTTTATTCGTGTTCGTATTTCTTGTTCTATTGCACCAAAGACTCGGGGTCGAGTTGGCGCCCACCCTTCCAGCTTTTCTACCGTGACTTACTTCAGGCTAGAGGATCCTTGATAGGACGGACCGGCAGTGCCGAGGTTCTCACGGGTACTTGGAAAGTTTGAACTTACGTAATGATGCCCTTCGAATAAAAACTTCGATGCGCGGGCCGGTTCGTAACCTATCATGCTGGGAATCCCCAGTGCTCCGCGCCTTGATGCCGGTGCGTTATAGTTACGTCACCCAAATCCCAGTTTGTGTGATCCAGTTGACCTGGCGGCCGCCTTGCCCAGTGCGAGTCCCTTCAAGGCCCCTTTCATGGAACAGTTTGAACGCGAAAATGCTACAGTGACTGGGCGATTCAATATAATACAAAATACCAGGCTTTCGTACTACACAAACAAGGCTCTTCGAAGTCTGGTATACAATGTTTCAGTAGTCACCACATCATATCGACTGTGGCGACGCACCAAAGATTTCAAGTTTATCCATGAACAAGCTTTTTGCCTTCTTCCACTTTGTGATCATCACCGCTCATCTTTCCTGCCAGGATCTTCATTTCCCCTTTGACCATCGTGATGAATCCAGGCTTCTTCTCGCACCCCACTGATTCCACTTTGGTACCTGTCGTCTTTGGCGGCAAATCTGTCACTGCCTGCTGATTGTCGCCGGTTGTAGATTGATACTCGGTTGCCCCAGCGCCCATCGGCGCAGGGTGCAACTGCGCAGGATGGTAATTTCCGCCATACCCCTCAGATTTATTAGCTGGCGCAGTTTGTACCTCTTCTTTCCCTCTAGCATGGTCATATTGTGACGTGCTCTTTCCCGGACCAAGTTGCTGCGAAGGAAGCTTAGATCCCTCAGTGTCTGTCTCTGCCCCATTTGATTAGTTGCGACGTCATAAGAGAAATGACTTGAAAAAGTTACTGGTTTCTTCCGCACCAGTTGCCGCGGCTCCGGCTGCGCCGCTATCAGCGACACCGACCGCCTTTCCGAGTCCTTGATCAGTAACTTCCTGATTTTTGGTCTTCTGCTTTTGCGACTCGACGTCAGTGCCGGAGATACCCAAAGGCTGGGAAGCACCCGGTTCAATCTTAGAAGACGAAATTTCGCGAGGTATTTTCGCCTCAAGTTCTTTCTCTGGTTCTCGGGGCTGTGTCCGTGGCGGAGAATTAGTGATTCTGAAATGAAAAGCGAGGAAAAAGCGAGATTCGAGCACCCAAGACACTGGATGTCAAGATACACCGTGTCGAGAAAGAACTACGCGACGATCAGACCCAACTTTCATCGACACCAAGCTAGCGGGTCTCGGCTAGTATGACTCCGAAACCTGGTATGTACTCAAGAAAGCCTTTTGCGAAGGAAAGCCAATCAAAGGGCCTCCTGAGCTACCACGGTCCGGGTGCTCATCCCGCAAAAACAGTACAAGAATATAAATTAACGCCCACCTCATCGTTCCCACCTGATACGGACGGTTTAATTGTGTCTCCTCTCTGGCGGGTGACTGTGGAGAGAGGTTCTTCGTTAATCTTTTCACGTTCCTCCGGTAAAAGAGCAACACTAGACTCGGAGACGTTCCCCGGAAGTGCCCCAACACCGCCAGTGTGCTCTGAAGGCTGAGCACCCTTTAACTCGGTGCTAGGTAAGGAAACATGACGGTCCTCTTTATGCTCCTCAAGAGCTGGGTGCCACATCAGCCCATTCGATCCCTTACAATTAGAGGTGACTTACAGGGCTGTTCATCGAGCTTTGATTCCTCCAATGGTCTGTCCTTTGTGGGTGGGGTCTCTGGGAACTTTCCGGGGATATCCTGGGTGGAAGTGGAGCTAGGGGTGGACGCAAGGATGGGTCTTCCAGTTTCGACGGACGGAATTTCTGGCGGTGCAAGTCCTGCAGGCATTTCGATGTGATGGAGAACGTCGTGATAGAACAAGAGGTAAAGGAGGAAAAGGCGACGATCTCTGCCAAGTTATCTGGTGATTTAGACCATGATGTCATGCCGACTCGTTAAGTTTCGCCCGGATGACATTTCATTTGTACATAATTCAATTTAATTTGTTTTTATCCTTGAACAGCCACATATTTGGCAGCAACTTTTGATTCAAACAATGACAAGCACATGTCAACAGCACATAGGTTGCGCCCGGGCCAGCCTTAAGTTAGGGCCCAGTAGTTTCCCCACAATGCAAGTTCTATGATGTGTACGTATGCACCGTATCCAGATCCATAGCATTGTTTTTATTTTCCAAGGCGGTCCAGCGATCTACTAGCCCCTAGCATTGCGACGTCTCTGCACTGTGCTGACAACACGGTGCTAGAGAATTCCACTACGAGATCAGGGTTATATCATAGAATTGTCTGGAATCGGCGATGAAGGGTCGACAATGAAAATGTTGTTTCCTTTGCTGTTAATAAACGAATACTAGAATGGGTGGGTGTCGGATCAGAACATGAACAGGGGAGAAAATGTAGTGGGCACACCTCTACAAGAGCCGTCTGTTTCCCCCTATTGTAGTTCTGATACACGAGATTGACCTGAAAAATTGGTCAGCGCGTTCGTCAGAAAGCTTGAATCAAGATACACACTTCCGACATGAATGGTCGCAGCCCTGCAGCCTCCAGCAACTCCCACCACGACAAGAAGTCCTCGAACTTCTTATCCCATGTATGAATCTCAATCAGGAGCTGGCCAAAGGGAACCGGATCGCCAGATGCGATGTAAGGTTGCAATATTTGCGTGAGAACCTCAAATTCCCATCCCTCCAGATCGATCTTGAGTATATCGATGTATCGATGTTCTGTACAGAAATGAGATGCGTTTCTATGGCGAAAAACGTGCAATAGACATACTGTTGATGTCGAGGAGCGTCTTGAGGGTATATAGCTTCTGTGCGTCGTTCTGACCATGGGCGTCGGCGTTTCCTAGACCCCATGGCTGGAAGTGGGCACGACTGTCATGTTTGAGGCTGCCAAACGAGTTGGAATGATAGTCATAACCCCAGACTTCGCATTGGTGAGTACGTTGGAGGAGCTCGGCCTCGAACGATGTCTCATAGTTCATGCCTGTCACATGCTCTCGTTTCATATGCAAGGCTGAGAAAGCGTCGAGACTCACCAAATGTATATACCACACAATCTGACTTGTGCTGCAGCCGAGAAAGACCACACGTCCACTTGCCTCCATCCCCTAATGACCCAACACGCTCCATTTCGTGTGGACATTGAAACGCCGGAGGGAAAAAACTCCCTGACGAAGAACCTTATGAGGGATCGTTCAGGTCGGCTGTACGCTTGAAACTCACAGACAGTGTAGGCAGGCCAAGGGTCCCTATCGTCCGGAAACCTGAAAAAACATTCGAGTCAAAACGGAAGAGAGTGATGGTTGCCATACATCTCAATATCCCGAGGAGTTGGTCCAAATTTGTGTATCAGCTTTTTTCGGTCTTCAACGGTCCGTGAATAGACCCGTTCTGCTTGTTCGAGTCGTCCTGGTAGTCCGTCGTCTCGTAATGAGTTTTCGTACAAGTCGGGCCGATAAGAAGACTGGTAGGGATTGAGTAGGTATATCGTTGCTAAGATGACCGTCGCTACGATGACGATATATCGAGGATGTCGCTGCCAGGCCAAAGGCATCTTCAGAGTTGTCGAAGTGATAAAGGGAACAAACAAAAGAGTGAATGTACGGTTCTGCGAAGTTGATTCGTATAGAAGGAAACGTTTCGATAATGATAGAGGGTCGTGGTCAAGATTTGATGGACGACCGAAAGTAATTGATTTACATGAAAGACAAAGAACTTATCAGCCTCAGAGTCTCGCACAAATACACTACCACGACTTACCGCAGTCCAGAGTTTTTGTTAGCGACCAGAAGACGATATTAACAGGGTATGGCTCGCTGGTGGTGCATGAGCAAAGTGACGTGGGATAATAAGCGAAAGGTTTCACACTGCATCATCACCTCGTTGGCACACTGCTTCGACAAGGTCCACCGCATTGACATCTCCCTTTCCTCCAGCCTAGTAGGCGATGAAGTGGGTTAGACGACCGATTTTTTCAAGCGAGAGATCACGTTTCTAAATAGACTATCTAACCCTCGCCGAAGGAACGAAGACCGCATGGTCCCTTTTGAATGATCATGTCATTATTCTCACAGGAAAAAACAGCGGGATTCCCAACGACGCTGCATGTTGATCTCGGCGATATTTATCCGACTGGTCGTTGTTTGAAGAGAATCATACTGGTGCCGATGGGTTTGGACCATGGGAAGTTGAACACTGCAAAATGTTGATTCAGAATATCGGAAACATGCCCAAAAGTTCAACGATTGGGATCAACCTGCCACCCACGGCTATGCCACGGCCAAGGTTAACTTGCCTTGCAAGCAAACGTGACCCATGACGCGGACGCTTCAGCTTTCCAGACTTCAGAGCTCCGAGGACACCTATGTACGTCATAACCCATCTAGTTCCGACTTCATTTCATCTGGAGTAATCCACCTGCCTGTCGGACAAGTATGTAGGTCGAATTCAGGCCACTCCTTTTGATCACTTCCCATGATATCATAGGAAGCTATTTGCTATGGAGACTCATCAGAACAATCCACCCGACTCGCCGTCTTCTTCTGCCGTCTTCCTTAGGGCTTTATACCCTAGCTTTCAGGCCAACTGGATTGTGTTTCCCACCGACAGTTCTGAAAAGCCGTGTACGATCATTGGCACAATGTACCTCGCACGGAACAAGGAATGACGTGGTGTAAGTGGCCCGAGTCCGAGGCTAACCTCGTTACATGCGACTAACATGATGTTCTGGATCGTTTTAGTAATGCCAATTTGGAATCTCCACAAACGAGGCATGCCTCGAGGCATCTGACGTGGTTCTGCGCCTTCCATTCTGTACTAACTGAGGCGAGCAGATGTGGCTATGCGACACAGCATTTGATACTTGACGAAATGTGCGTCACACGTGGGTGACTATCTGTCCGGCAATGAAGCGGAGCGATATTCCATTCATTTCGAAGCGTACAACTGCCTCGTGTTCGTCGGCCATCTCCTACATATAACTCCAGCTAATCGTCAGACTGTTTCTCCCACTTTCAGTCAGTGACAGCCATGATCCATTCTATACGTTTTGCATTGTACATCCTCCTGGTAAGCCTGTCGCGTTCATACAGTGCACTATACTTAACATGGTCCTATAGTTTCTTTTCGCAATTGTGACGATGGCGTTGAGTGCGGTGAGGATACATTACACCACTCACATACCCTCGTACGATCCCACAAACTATGGAATTCGGTTCTACGGTAGGCGTCCCACTCTCGCAACGTTTTCGCTCCCCGCTGATCACAAGTCACCCCATCCCAGACCCTGTGGTCATTGAGCTCTTGGTGACGAGTATCCTCACCATCTTCTGGGCACCATTCGTGTAAGACCAGCTCTGTTCACGGTTCTATTCACCAGCTTACCGTCGGATTCAGTGCTCGCACAATCCACAGCAGACTTGAGCACCGCTTCTTCAGTTCCTTTGGGGCAGAGCTCATTGGCCTCTTTGTTTTCTTTATCCTCTGGCTGGTTGGCGCTGCTGTTTCCACTGTGAGTAGCCTACGCGTTCCAACCAACAAGTTTGTTGACCCATCGTCCAACCTATAGCACACTAGCAACCCTCCAAAACTCAATGTTTACTGGGGAAATTTGTCCTCATGCTGGTTCTTCTGGGAATGCCGAGCTCTCACGGCCTTGCTCGCCTTTGCATGGCTCGGCTGGCTCGTCGTATTTGCTCTGTTTGTGACGTCGCTTCTTTTCACGCTTGCGAACAAGGCGTTCCGTGAGCCTTTGCATGGCCGATGGGACCGCCGTGCAACTCAGTATGGCGATACGCCCATGCGCAACTTGCCATGAGGCCTTGAGGCTTGATCAGGAGTCCCGGTGGGAACGGAGGGACGGCCTGACGACTCGGAAGCACGAATACGAAACGAGTAGTATAGAACACGAATCCCTCATGACACGATGGATACTGTTTCACGGTTTCTATTTATTGTACTATAGTCTTCGATGGCGAGTCCCCACCAAGATTGTATCTTGTGCGGGTCGTCTTATATAGTTGTTTCTTTCTTTTACATAGTCTCCGCGGTCCCGTAGGCAGACCTTCGGCAGGAAGACAGTCGTTCCTTTTATTTTGTCGCGGTCGGCTGTGCCGTTAATTTGTTTACCGTGGCAAATGTGGGAAAGATGAGTATACAACCGAGAATTTTATTTGTCCGCAAGCTTCGATAATTCAACGACTTTGAACTTCAGTTCCGAATTCTTCCGAATCTGTGACCTTGCACGTTGTAGCGCAGCAGCCGTCAACTCGCCCTCTGATTGTCGGCATTCAAGGGCTGAAGATCAGTATCTATTTGTGTAACCCCACTTGGCCTCCCTGAACTTAGCAATCATGGGAAAGTGTTCCTAGCAGTCAACTCTAGCACTGCCTGCAACATCCTGTCAGTGAGCGCCTACGGACAATACAGCCCTAAACGACTGTCTTCCTGCCTAAGGGTCTGCCTACGGGAGACTAATACAGCCCAACCGTCCAGTTTTTCTTCTTTCTTGTGCTGTCGGACTCGCCAGACGCAGGTCGCAATGGAGCTCACGCCCGGCATGCGCTACGTAGGCCGTTGGATTGTCTCGTCCGTCCTGCCCATCATCGGCTTATTTGTCGTTGTGGTTAAACTCCTCGCTCTTGCGGGGATATACCTGTCTGTTGGAGGATCTGTTGGCCTCCTGACTGCCACCTTTCTCACCGTCCTGACCGCGAACGTCGTTTCGATCGAAATCTATCAACGTCGGAGGGCTGCGGCTTTGGGAGCAAGGTTGATACCCGTGATTCAAGGATACCTGCCCGGAAATGTGGACAAGCTGTTCGAGTTGATCCGTAGGACGGAAACGGACTACATAGGTAATTTCCAAATTCAAATTCATCATGAACATTGACGGACGTCGGTGTCTCAGGGGAGGCTCTACGCGAGCACATGCAACCTCTTGGGCACGTTATCAACCTGAGATTTTTGTGGGAAGACATCATTTTCACAACGGAGCCCCATGCCATCAAGGTTGGCTCTGCTGTTTGTAAACTATCGATTACTAACTTCAACGATTTTATCGTCAGGCTATGTTGGCCACCGATTTTGATAACTATGTCAAAGGTATGGACTGCTTGATCACTGCTTTGTGGTTGCCAATATAAACTTTCCACAGGTGACAAATTCAAAGAAACGGCTAATAGTGTGTTGGGAACAGGCGTATTCAACTCGGATGGTAGGTTTCAATCTTACACTTATGTATCTGCTTTCTGACAAGCAAGATAGGAGACACATGGAGGTGAGGATATAGTGTCATTTCAGTGTGCCATTTGTCGACGCTTTTTCAGAGTTCATCGTGCTATGGCTCGTCCATTCTTTAACATCGATAGAATCAGTCATTTCGACATCTTTGATCGTCACGCAGAGACTACGATTGCAGTGATGAAAGATAGATTCCGAGTTGGCTTGGCAGTAGACTTTCAAGTAGGTCTTCCGAACTGCACTCTTTTGATGCTTTATATACCTGCGTACCAGGATGTTGTCTCACGTTTCACGCTCGACTCTGCATCGGAATTCCTGTTTGGACATTGCATAGACACGCTGGCTGCTGAATTACCATATCCTTTCAATATCTCTATCTCTGGTCTCGGAATGGCGCCCGCGAGCTCCAACAAGACTTTGGACTTTGCAGCCGCATTCACTGCAGCTCAGTATGCACTTGCCATGCGGAACTCGATCGGAGGCACCTGGCCACTGTTTGAATTCTTTCGAGATCCTACTCGGGAGCCGATGAAGGTCGTCGATGTGTTCCTTGAGCCAATTTTGAAGGACGCAATAGAAAAGCATGAGGCATCCCAAGGATTCTCGAATGCAGAAACAGAATTCGAGGACGAGACTTTACTAGACCACTTGGTACGCCAAACGACAGGTATGGAATTATCAGACATTGCCAGTATCCCTTCACAAACTTGACCCTAGATGTCAAGATTCTGAAAGATGAAACACTAAATATTTTGTTAGCCGGCAGAGACACGGTCAGTGAACTCTTTTGTCAGAAGGCGCGTTTTACTTGATACAATTTAGACCGCTTCCACTTTGACGTCTGTTATTTATCTGATGGCAATGTACCCAGACGTCTTGCGTCGATTAAGGGAAGAGATTCTGGCAAAGGTTGGCCCGATGCACCGGCCATCTTACGATGATATTCGGGAAATGAAATTCCTCAGAGCTGTTTTGAATGGTATGATACTACGATATCAGCTCTGAAGGGCGATTTAAATCCGCTGATTATTTCCTCAAAAGAAACACTGAGACTTTTCCCTGCCGTGTATGCATATTATTTATCTCTTCTATTTCGGCTTCCCTAACGTTGCCGGTGACAACAGGCCATACAACGTTCGGTGCGTCGTCTCTCCCTATTGAAGTGCTCGCCAGCTAATGCGCTGCAGGGAGAGCATCAAGGATACAACCTGGCAATCATCAGATCCAAATGTGAAGCCGTTCTTTGTGCCTGCTGGAACTACGTGAGCTTCTGATACTTCTTATGTAGTACCTGCGTCAACCACGTATTCCAGGGTCACCTACTCCGTCTTATTAATGCATCGGAGGACGGACTTGTGGGGTCCTGATGCATTAGAATTTGACCCAGACCGGTTCCTGGACGATCGTGTGCGCAAATACCTGACACCCAATCCGTTCATATTTCTGCCGTTCAATGCGGGTCCGCGTATCTGTCTGGGACAACAAGTACGTTTTTCTGCACAATGACCTCACACTCTCGTAACTCTGCTTACCATGTGCAGTTTGCGTACAACGAGATGTCGTTTATGTTGATTCGTCTGTTGCAACATTTTTCTTCCATTTCTCTCTCCCCCGAATCTCTGGACCCCGCATGCCGCCCTCCGGCTGCATGGGCATGTGGAGAAGGACGACAGGCGATCGAACAATTTCGTCCAAGGAGTCACCTGACTTTGCATGCCAAGGTATGGTCCCATACTCTCTTCATCCCGGAGCCGTTTAATGGGTGAACTACCGTTATTATAGGGCGGTCTGTGGCTGAAGATGAAACCTGTGGAAATGTAGCAATCGTGAAGGTGATTGTTCAAGTATGTGAACTGTAGAGCATGATCGGATTGCGTGTGAGAAACACCGTCGGGATCTGGGAACCTGTGGGCATTAATGCCAACCCCCGGCCAGTGTCGTATTGTCATTACGTCGTTCCTATGGTACATGTGTAAATGTCTCACGATGCAAAGATGATCTACAAAACCCTGAATAACAATGATGTCTACCTGGGTGTGTGCTGCCTGCTCGTCACCGGAAGCCCTTGCTCTCACCTCACTTGCACGGCGATGGCATTCCGCACATCCTGCTCCTCCGAGCACAGCACAGATTTTGTCTGGGACGGGTCTGACTTCGATCCCCTTGACGCATCCAGCATGGGCGAATTCAAGTCGGGATATGAGGCAGCGTCCCGTCTACTGTGTAATCCGGACGTCAGGGGGTAAACGCATGAGCTAAGCTTGGTAGGGAGGTCGATGTAGGTTGTGAACTCAGCACCGCCACCACGGTCTTCCTCAATGGAGAGTCCGGAATCTCCCGACTTCTGGAATAGGCGGTAGACAAACGTGACGAGGACGAAGGCGTCGCACACGAACAACGAGAGCGCGGCCTATGTGAATACAAAACGTTTATGATACGGCCTTCCCGGGACGAAGTAGCAGACTTTTTACCTTTACATGGCCAATCATCAACGTCGTGCTTGTGGCACCTTGCAACAGGAGGACGGAATGTAAGATAGTGACTCCGGAGATGAGGAGGGGGGCAGAAAACACGCAGAGGATGAGGATACGAGGGTTGCGGGCAAGCTTGATGCCTCGGAGAAACTGTACCGGTGCTACGACGAGAATCACGTCCGAGATGACGTCCGCTTTTGAATTTCAATGTTCGAAGTTGGCCTATTTTTTCTCCAGAGGAAGGGGCGGGATTACTTACTGGCGAGTTGGGCGATGGTCACCGAGTTTGAGAACCTGCAGTCATCCGTTATGCAGATAAAAACTTTCTGGGCCAGGAGTCCTGCCTCCATAGCTAAGAAAACGGCCCCGATGTAGTATGCCACGCGTCGCAACCTTAGCGTCGGATTTGCTAGCCGGACGATTGAGGACAAAATACTCAGCCGAGAGAACCTACGATCGTGATGCGAATGTGGGAGTTAGTTCACGATTGACCTGATCCCCGTTCTTACCAAAGGACGGATGTGATGCTCAGCGAGAGTAGCCAATTCGATATGTAAGTGGACTGGGTTTGTATGTTTTCTGAATACGGCGTTTTTGTTTCTAGTCATACGCATGTCATATAGCATGGAAACTCACGGTAATCCGGAGGTGTCTGCATCCAGACGCTAATGAGACATGTAATGTCACATAAGAGGGCCAGTGTGGCCCATGTGTCCTCCCACCAAAATCTGGACATATGCCAGCGATATAATAGTCTGAAAATTGTGGAGAGAATAGCCATAGTGTGCATGACGGTGGAGGGGACTGTTCCACATCAACTCGGGTGAGAGGGAACAACGAAACGAAACTGAGGGTCGAAAACTCACTTGTCACTGTAGCAAACCAGGCCTCCACTGACATGGTTGTCGTCACAAAGTGAGAGTGATTTGAATCGTCAGACGCCAAGAAACTACAGCCTTGACCACACCGAGATGAAAAGAGCTATCGATATGTTATACGCACGATTCTGGAGAGCGATGTGCTCACGGCATGGTCAAAGGGTTACCACTCAAACTGAAGCTCACACCCCGTCAAACAGAATAACTTATCTAGATAAAGTTAGCGCCGAAGCTTAGTGACCCTGGGGTCTGATTGAACGTGGGGAAGTAAACTTAGAGCATTGACCACTGTTGACTGCGACACCTGAGGCGGGCTCTTCAGGGTCATGGATTTCAGTCATGATCGCACAACACGACGGTAGGTATGGTCCCTGAGGACTCCATAAGCTAAATGAACCGTTCTCTAAACCTGATTTCGAATGGCCGCGGCCGGGGCCCCTGATGCCGCAGGGAATGTTCCAAGTCGAAATCGATTCCAGACTTGTCCTGTCAGTCCAGGCTTGGTGGTAACAAGGCATCCTGCATCCGACTCTGACCCCAAATTGGGAACTTGAATATGCCAATGTACTGTGAGTTAGTTTGCACGATTGTGTCCGAGTCGGTCAGCGTACCTGGCAAGTAATTTTGTGAAATAGGGTGTGTACGATTATCGATAGGATCACGAGCTATGTACATCAGGTCCAACAATTACACTGTAGAGGAGAAAAACTTGAAAACGTACCCTCGATGTGACAGTGCCAGGTCCGAGGCGGTCAATCTATTTTGGTGACAATAACGGTCACGGCGTGGTATGTAAGCGGAGTGATGCCTTGCCGAGATTCTGTTTACTTACTCTCACGTTCATGACTTTGCACGACGAGTACGATATCTGTGAGCAACTTTACAATGTAACAGTGTTGAGAATCTCTCAAGGGAAGAACGAACGAACAATTTCCAGACGAAGGCGACTCCGACGACCCCGTCACAATTTTTTCCGTCGGTTCAGACATCATTGTCACAGACGAGAGCGAGGAATTCGAATCTGACTCCTCCGAGAATGAAGAGTCAGATTTGGATGATCAAACCCGCGATTCTGGGGAGGCAGATGTCGATGCAGACTTCGAGTACGTGCTGCACACCGTGGACATTAATCGCGTTTGACAGTTGGCACAGAACCCTTGTTCGAAGCATTCGGACGGCAGATGATGTCTCGAACACGGGCGTGTTGCAGAGAGAGTGGGATATGCGTCTTGACGACCAGACTACTCTGTTTCGAGATGACCTGAGGGAGGCGTCTGGTATTGGAAAGAGGAAAGTGAAAAAGGTGGCGTATTTCTGCTTTCTATTATTCTGATTTGCGAATTATCGTACAGCGCGAGCGTAGAGTTGGACCCGTGCTCTCGCATCAAGTTCGAGCGCTTATAGGAGAAGGCAATCAAGCCTACATTGACAACAACCTCGATGAAGCTATCCGAGTGATGCAAGAGGTTATCCGTATCGAGCCACGAGCCATCCCCGCTTGGACTGTTCTTGCACAATGTTACGAAGACAAGCATGAACCACAGAAAGCTCTTCAGCTGCGCATCATGGCTGCTCATCTTAGGCGTGACTCAGAGGAGTGGGAGCGCTTGGCTAGGCAATCCAGGTAGCATTCCATTCCGAGACACACATTCATGTTTTGAGAATATCGTCAGGGACCTGGGATTCAACCAACAAGCACTGTATTGCTATACGAAATTGTGCAGCCTCGACCCTGAAAACGTTGACGCCCTCTGGGATCGTGCGAGCCTCGCTGGAGAAATGCACGATCTCAGAACGGTAAGCGTGTCAAAATCTTGTGTCTTCTTGAGTCTCTTATCCGTGCCTTTGTTCGCTAGGCTCGCCACTCTCTCTTAGCAATCCTGAAACGTTTCCCGCATGACATCACTGTTCTTACTGAACTCCGACCGATTCTCATCGAGCTAGGGGATTTTACATTTTGTTCATCTCTCTATCAGGATGCTTTAAAATATAATCAAGCCTTGAATCCCCTTGGTCATGCTCTGGACCCATCCATATCCAAGCAAAATGAACAGTCGAGGTTTGGCTTCATCGAGTTGCTTGTCCTGGCAGATCTTTATAACACAATGAACGAATATGAGCGAGCAATAGATACGATTCGAAATGGTTGTCGATGGCTTCAAGGCCGAGCAACCCAGAAGTTCTGGGATGTCTGCGAAGACGACCGAGAATATGATCTACCTGGCCAAGAGGGAAGGGATCCCGTGCAACGGGCAGGAGACGTTCAGCCTGGGTACTATCCACTGGATATAAATGCCCGTCACCGACTGGCAATAGCCAGAACCAAAATGGGTGATACTGATGAAGGCAAGGTTAGTCAACGTTCCTGAGAGCGTAGAGTCAGACTGAAGACATGACATCGCCGTAGATGCATGCCGATATAGTTTTGTCACAAGATGTGTTAGATTACGCTGTTTTGTTTGGAGAAATCGCCGACGCATATTTCGAACTGGAGATGTATTCCGATGCTGGTCCAATCTATGAGATCCTTGGTGCCGACCCTGCGGTGCGTTATTTTTACTTTATCCATCAACGTCCCCCTCAAATGCTTCCGTAGACAAGCAGTTTGTACGTTCTCATGCAGGTTGCCACATGTCGGAGGATGCAAGGTGACATACGTGAAGCTTCTGAAGTCTACAAACAGGGTAGGTTTGTCAAATTATGAGCTACCTCGCGGATTGTTGAATCAATAAACAAGTCATTGACGCGGACCCCACTAACACCGATGCCAAGATGAAGCTTGCGGAGCTTTACGAAATCATGGATGAACCCCGGAAAGCACTTGAACTTGTTTACCAAGGTACCTTCTTTCACTCGATCGTAACTTACTGCGCGAGACTGATCGGCGCCACCCAGTCATTGATGCTAGGAAACGCCGCCCTGGCCAAGCGGAAGGCACGCCATTCCCTGATGCGTCTTCGAGTTCCCAGCCCGGTGCTTCCCTGTTTGACGAGAAATCTCATGTTCGACAAAAAGGAAGAGCCACTAAACACGGCCGACTCACTTTGGCTGATCTCAGGGCTGTCGAGGAACAACGTGAGAAAGAGGTCTTACTTGGGTACAAACGGATCGAAGAGTTGGGGCCCAGTATCCTGAGCACGGATTGCAGCGATGAAATCGTAAGGGAGTGGATGTTAGAGGCTGAGAAACTTGTAGAGATGTTCAGGGAGACGCGGAATTTGTTTTTGACGAGCAGGGTACGAGTTGCGAATTCTTGCATTTCATCTTAACTGATTTTCGAGTAGCATGACGATTTTCGGGGTATGTTTCCCAGGCGACGACAACCACATCAGGATGAATTAGAGGAAGAAAGAATGGCTTCGAGGCTGGAACTGATTGGTTTGTATCAGGTTCCTCTCTCCTGTGTTTTGTTAGCTGATCGATATAGAACGAGACAAGCGACTGCGCAAGTCAAAAGATGATGGTCAGCAATCCGAAAAAATTGACTCGTTTCGCGGCGTCTCGTTTGAGAGTTGGTTGCGGCTTTTCATGCAGGTAGCGTGATTGCTCCATTCGAAAAGGCTCACCTAAAATTGCCTTTGGTACACAGTACACATTCATATTGACGAAACGTGGAGAGTATGAACTCGCCGATGAAGTCTTGCGTCACATCCTTTTGTCGAACGGGTACCGAAGCAAGGAAAAGCAAGTGACTATTCGGCTCGCAATTATCAGTATGTATTCGCAAGCCTTTGCCCTCGAATGCTCATTCCATAATCAACGATAGCATGCGCAACGGTTGTCGAGAATCACGCCGTTGTCGTGGAGCAGTGTCGGAAATTGATCAACGCTTATCAATTCAACAATGAGCCCCTTCGCATACTTTTGTCCTCACTCGCCAGCGGCTTGCGGCCCGCCGATTCGTTCATCAGCTCCACACTACAGAAACACATGCTTAGAGAAGTTCGGTTGAGTGATGGTGCCGTGAAGACACCAGAGCTCTTGAAGTGGAACAATTCGAGTCAACGTTATCATTTGGCAACCGTCAAGTCAGCTGGCGATGAAGTGACCAAAGGCTCTGGAATACCTGAAGACGATGTCGATGATGCCGGCGATGCAGCCGACCCTACTCCCACGACCGACAAGAAGCGTCTGTGGTTGCCAACAAAGAACAATCCATTTCCAGTCACCCTGTATGGACAACTGTGCCTCGCGGCAAAGAGCTACCAGAGCGCAATATGTGAGGGAATATCCTTCTGAAAATTTAGCTGTGTGCTGATGACGAGTTAGTCTATTTATTGCATGGGTATGACTATTGTCAGGAGGATCCAATCGTGTGCCTGTGTCTTGCTCTTTCGTCCTTGGGTAGGGCGATGCAACGTCAAGCAGACAATCGCAATCATCTCATTGCTCAGGTGTGTAATCATGATCAAGCCCTGCATTGCTGAGACGAGAGCTCCACAAGGGAATGGCATGTTTGTCACAATATCGAGCCACGCGAAGACGAGCTGGAGAACACACTCTCCCGGAGATCGAATTCAATTTTGGTAGGGCATTCCAACAACTAGGTGGGCGTCCACGATATTTCTTGTCCTTGCCTCATGCGTGATGGGTCATATAGGGTTGCATACCCTTGCGGTCACCCACTACGAGAAGGTACTACAGCTAGTTGAGGGTCGAAAGGATGGTGTGAGCCCTAAGGCTTTTACCTTTTTAGCCTGCTAACACATGGTCGCTGTAGGACGTTTCTGTGGCTCGGGAAGCAGCTTATAACCTCTCCTTAATCTATGTTATGACTGGCGCGATCCCTCTTGCAGAAGCGCTCTATCGGCGTTGGTTATCAGTATGACGCATTCTGGGTTAGTTAATCTACACAGGATCGTATGCAATAGCCTTTCGGTCTCTGGATATTTTAATCTGGCCGAGGAGTGTTATTTTTAAGTGATCGAATACGGCATATAACAAATTATGTTTCCGACCGACCAGTGGCATGCACTTCGGGGTGATGGACCGCTTTCCTTATCACTTTCCTTCTCCACCACCAACGAATCCCAGATATGTCAAGGAGCATCGGTCCGCCTTCCCCTCTAAACATACTTGTGAGTTTGGAAGTTGGTGTCACATGCAACCTCCCTGTAATCAGCGACTTTCAGGAGCGGTACAACGACTCGAGATCTACCGTCTCATCATCGGACACAGATGCCAACTCGGCAGGTTATGCGTCGTCGTCTGGAACGACGACGCCCGAGGATGACACGCAGACCTTCTATCTGGGACCCACGCTTCAAAATGTCCTGGCCGACAACTCAAAACATGTTCACGGGGAGAAACTCTCCATTGTTACGAAACCCCGCAACTTTTCTTCGGCGATGAAGAAAGTGAAGAAGGTGGTACACGCGCTGGTCGTGTTTAAGAGAAAAGTGAGTGCAAACTCGCGCTTCCACGTCATCCACAAAGTCAACGTTCGGGATCGGCCAGAGACTAGACGATATTTCCCCCATTTTGATATCGAGTCCGTTGAGAGAACGGTTTGGGAAACGAATGGCTGTACGACACGATCCGGACAAGGTATGTAGAGCAATACCTCAAGGAAAGGTCGATCTTGCGACGTCGAGCACGACATCTAGAGTTTCTACAGTCTACCCAACCGGCGGTTCTCCCTCTCGGACGTGAGCGCTTCCTCGGTGAGTCACTATCTTCGCCTTGTCGTTATTGCATACCCATTATCGATATTGCAAAGTGCGAGGAGCACTCGGTGACGATCACACGGAAATTTGGGACGATTTCGGGATCTTCATTCGTCAGCGGCATGTTAAGAAGGGAACGAAGCGGGCTTCGCATACCCAGTTTCTCAGACTCTTCAAGTAATGCGCTCCCATCTTCGACATCGACAACGGAGACACCGCAAGCCGAACGTGGCGCTCTGACACTCGGTGCGATCTGGATCCACATGCTCCGTATTTTACTGTTCGTCCCATGGTGCGCCGCGGTCGGCGGTGCGTTGCTCCTATTCCCGAGTCACGTAGAGATCGTGGCGTTCCGCCCCGGGTACCTGCCATCTCCGAAAGGCATTCGGCGCTTTGCTCATTGGGCTGAATGCGGGCAACAGCACATCGCTATCTTCCTTGCCTGCCTGATGGTCGTTGTCTGGTACAACCGCCCTCTGGGGATATCGGTGGCTAGCGTCGTGGCAACGCGTTTCGTGTTCGTTTGGAGCGCTTTTGAGGTGGACTGGAGCATTCCGCTTGGGGAGGACGATCAACAGAGTTTGTATCTCGTGATGACGGGCCTGGCGTCCAGAGACTGTTCGTTCAGGGTGAGTGGGCCGAGAGGACAGGGCGGATTGGCCGTGATGGCGATGGATGACACCGAATCGTCGTCGTTGCGTTATGTAAATTTACCAAGTACCGTCATGTAAGCTACATTTGCACCTTTGCTGTATAACAACGATTCTTCACGTAGATGATTTGAGACTAGATCACACTCAGGGGCAAGCTCAGGGTGTATCATATACGACACTCATCATTCTGAGACTTTCTTGGGTTTATGGGATACTGTATACCCACCGGTACCAGAACCAGGTCACTGCCCAGTGCCCACGGATTTCCATAGTATCAGCGACGAGCGTTGTTATGCATAGATGGAATAAAATTACAAAAGACAGACGGTCAATGTGACTCGTTCTTGTCATGAAATCACAGCGTAAACTGCTCGACGTGAACGGCCACACCACCCACCTCGGCCCCACGCACCGCCCCGAACCGCGCGACCGCGTTCTCCACCTCCGTCGTCAGACTCCCCGGTCCGCTCGCGCACATCACCACGCCCCCACCCCTGCTATTGCCCCGGGGCCCAGTCACGTCCTGAAGCATCCCATACATCGATGGCCTCTCCCCCGACCTCAAGTCGCACTTGGGGATCCCCTGCACTGCCTTTTCTCCCACTTCCTCCCCGTCACACGGGCACGTCACGAAAATCGAAAAACGCAGATCCACCTCCGACCCGCTGGCTACATTAGCAATGTCCCTCAACATTGGTGCGAACCATTCGATTTGGCCTACAAAGAGGAAATCGTGATGAATACCCAACTCGTTTCCCAAAGGATGGAAGGAGAGGAATCGTGCTCACTAAAAGTCCGGATGCACAACA
>JBBPNU010000088.1:0-30067 GCA_038091055.1 Leccinum angustisporum
ATGAGCAGTCAAAGGATGCCCAGCTCTCTCGAGCTTTCCTTTCTTTCCTTCCCCGCGCGTTCTCGGTCACTTTCTCTCTTTTTCTCGCTCCCACCCACCATCCCAATCTCTGATTCTAGTGCATTGGTTGGTCCCTTCGTGCCCGTCCATTCCGCCTGTCTCTCATCTTCCGGCGGATTTTCTCTGGTGCGATTGGACCCTCCCAAGCGCTCAGAAGGTTAGGTCCTTCCTTGCCCTTCTCTCGGTTTCATCGCGTCCGTCACGCAACTCGACCCAACCCCATCGTTTAGGGTTTGTGATCCCAACTCGCGTGACTCGGCTTTCGCGAACGAAAACCCGCCGGACCGACCTTCCCCACACACCCACAGAATCTAGCATTAGATTCTCGTGCATTCCCTCTCACTGCGTTCCGCCCATAGCACAGTCGAAATGTACCTATCCACAGTATTGTCATACAATACATTTCTCACCCCTTCTCTCACCGAGAAACCCTCTCACGAGGGTTCATGATATGCTCGTGCGAGTGATGCATTCCTTTGTCCCTCGCCAACCATGATGCATTCATCCCGATTCAGCGTTGAATTTCAATGTTGTCCGTAATGGTTTCCCATGCCGACTCGGAGAAGCAGCGATACCGTATCCCTTTATCCCCACCATTCATGCATCAATCCTGATTCATTGTATGTTCGCCTGAGTCATTGCGTCCCTTTTTCCCTCGCCGATAGTGATGCATCATTCCTGATTCATGGTATGTTCTGATTTGTGATTGTCCCGATCGATGGTGAGTCCACGAGCGCACCTGCAATACTAGATGTCAAGTAGTTAGTATTCTGTAGTTATGCAGTGTGTCCTTTTTGTTGCCTGTTGTCTGGTTACGGTTATGCTACACCCTCACATTCAATGAGACCAGACTTTCGTACACTTCTATTAATGCACGACTGACAGAGAATAATTGCACAAGATGATGCATTGAGGTATGTACATTATTTACAAGCCAAAATGGTTCGACTGTCACTGCGCGGTGACCAACGACTCGAATCTAATCACAACTTTTTTGCCCTTTCGTGATGGTCATGTCAGAAAGATCATCGCGAGAACACAAACTGTAACGTGTCATGTTCTAATCGTACCTATTTTTCCATATTTTTCCAATGCTCCCTGAAGGTGTGAGCAGCAATTTAAACATATGCAAGCGTGTGAAAAATCCCCGAAAACTTAGGAAACTTCCAAAACAAATGCAAATGGTTTCCACAATGCTTCTAGCACTATTCTAAACGATAGGTCAAGTATTTACAGTGTTTTGGAAACTGTGAACACCATGTGCCTGATCCACTTTATTCATAGAATGTGAAATTGCGAACATATATCTATGGAGTCAACAGTTATTGATACATGAAGCCAACAGCAGTGTAACCTCATTCAATAGATTTTCGCAAATATGATCTTTGTTGGATAGAAGAGAACAGGCACACAGCATAAACGGATTATGACACACTATAAATACATGTTCTACTGTTTAGAATAGTACTTGAGGCGTTGTGGAAGCCATAATATCATGTTTTTTGATATGTTTTGCAAGTCTCCGAAATGATAGGAGATTTACCCACGCTTACATATGTTTAAATCACTCACAATATAATCAGCTCTGTCTCTGATGGTTTGTGCTTCTATAACGTTGGAGATATGTATGAACACCATGTGTTGACACGGTCATAACACAAATATGTCAGAAAAGCGGTTATGTTTTTTTTTTTAATGACAAACCTCTTTCACCACATAATGTCATGTTGTTCTCGGAGCCAAATAACAAATTTATTGTATATTACAAAAACAATACAATAGGTCTACGCAGATACAGGCAGTAGCGGAGGAAAACAAAGAAAAATGTTCTGAGGGTGAACGAGATCGGGACCGGGGCGGCGACGTACGTGCCCTCTCGAGCGCATGCTGGTCGCGGAAGCGGCGGAACACCGTATCAGGCTTGAAACTTGCGTCACGGTGCATGTCGGGAGAAGCAGGGGTGGGCAGGAAGTGTGCATCGGGATGCGGCCATGCTTGTCCGAGTCGGGGACGGTGTGTCAGGAGAAGCGAAGGCGGGCGCTGGTGCATGTCGGGATGGCGCTGTGCAAATCTGGATTCGGGGACGACAATGAGCGCACTGCACATGCAAGGGCGGGCGGGACGTGTGCGTCAGCATAGTCTGGATGGCGAGTGCGGGATACATACATTAGCCAAGGACGCACGAGAGCATCAGAGCGCGTCGGGACTCGGGACTCGGGACTCTGACTTGAGAGAAGGTAGGGCAGGCAGGATTCGCGGGACACATGCGTCGGGATGCAGTCGTGCACATTGGGGATGGTGACGACGAGAACGCACGACAGCGTCCATGAGCGTCGGAAGAAACGATAGGCGGGATGCGTGCGTCGGGATGTGGCTGTGGAGCACCGTGCACGTGGAGCATGCGCGTCGGGAGGTCGACGAGGACGCACGAGAGCCTCAGAAGAACTACTGGGGAGGGATACCGGATGTTACTGAGAAGTCCATACGAGGTCCTGGATGCTGCCCAAGCGGTTCCTGAGGAAGTCTATTTTTAGAACCTCGTGAAGCTTGGCCTCAGAGGATGAATGGTTTGCGTACATTTTACCCACCTCTGAGGGTGCTATAGGTACCGAGAATGGTCTGCCTGAGGTGATATAGACACGCTGTAGCATACTCCGATAAATCATGAACTATATAGCACGATCAAATTTAAGATGTTCTATATAGACAGCCGTAGCATACTCCGATAGATCACAACATATATAGCACGATCCAATAAATTACATTCTATGGAGACTACTGTAGCACGACTCAATAATAAGCCATCCTATATAGTAGTTGTAAGTAAAATACAGAACTATATAGTACAATATCTTGGGGGATGTGCGACCGTCGTCATTGCTACTAGGGTTCCGCACCGGTACAGGTGCAACGTGCCAGCCTGAGTGCACGGCCATATCGTCACAATGTCGGTGCTGCCAGCATGTAGCATGTCGCATCGTCGTCGTCGTCGTCATCACCTCGCCGACGAGTCGCCGTGTCGGACGCGTCGTCGATGGAGTCGCCCATGTCACGAGTGGGCGTCGCGTCGTTGTTCTTCGTCGAGTCGACAGTTGTCGTCGTCTTCGTCGTGTCGTCGCGTGCGGGGTGGACATGCGCTGGCGCTGCGTCCTCGCGATGTGGGGTGGTGCTGCGGGAAAGAGGGGTGAACCTTGAGGGAGTGAGTGAGTGAGTGGGGGAGGGTTGAGAAAAGTGGGAACGCACGTCGTCATCACGTTCGTCGTCACCATCCGTCGTCGCCGTCCGTTTTCCTCGTCCTCGTCGCGCTGCCGCCATCTCCCGTCTCCCTCATCCTCACGTCGCCTCCACCACACGTTCAAGTTGCATTGTCACGGCGTCAGTTGTCCTCGTGTTGTCCTCGAGCTATCGTCGGATGAGCGTACGCGCGCGAGGGAGCACACGGCGTTGTCGTCGACGTTGCGGGTGAGTAACCGCCATCCTCCGAGTCTGCGTGTTTTTTTGGCGTAGCGAGTGAATGCCTTCTTCTTAGAACGGTACCAGTTTTTGTAGAAGCGGCGCTTGAGCTCGTCTGACATATGGGAGGCCCAGACAGTGGTCAGAGAGCGAAGACCACGAGGGGTCTCGACGTAGCCGACGACACCAACGATGATCAATGCAGTGGTGTTTTGATGATGGTGACTGCCTCAACGATCTCGCGCTTGTGCATCTCTGCAGAGGGCGTAATTTGCCGCGTAAAGGAGGAGGAGTGTAGCCAAGACATGGCACTTACTGGAGCCCTGGCGATCGAGGTCGCGAACGACATGGCAGCTTTGTAGCCCATGAAGGCAGTTATGTGGACGGGTTTCTTGGGGTTATCCTGTGGTGCACATTCAGCGGATGGAGGCAAGGGGAAAGCTGCACAGACCTTGGGGAAAGACTTCACTTTTCCGTGGTGGCGCGCGGCACGCTTGCAGGGGAGGGAACCGTGGCGGGGAGCTTTGTACTGTGGAAGATGGTCAGAGGGGGGGAGGCAAGTAGATTGCGTGAATACGGACCTCCTCGTCGTGCCGTCGTTGCATCAGTGTCGCGTCGTCGGCGGCGGCGTGGACGAGGTCTGCCATTGGGGTAGGGTATGGTGAGGGAGAGAGACAGAGACAGAGAGATGGTGGGGACGCACATAGTTTCCATTTCCATCTCCATCTAGCTCGGTCACCTCCACCGTTTCTCCGTCGTTATCTTCATCGATGTTGTGTGTATAAAGGAATGGAATGGGGTGTGTGTGCGTGCGCTGTTCTCGTTGGCGTTGCGCGTGAGGGGGTCTTGTCCATGACTATCGGAGTCGTCGCCTGTATCGCCAGTGGGCGTTGCGTTGTCGATGTCGTTTAAGTTGTCGTGTCGCGGTGCCGTGCATCGTTGTCCGAGTCGTCGATCGAATCATCGTCGACGCGTTATTGAAGGCCCATCTTGAGAGAGCAGAATTTGCGTGCACAAGCTAAAAAAAGGTCGGCCCTAAACACGTGGCGTGAGAGAGTTGCGTTGACGAAGTCTTTGCCTCTCTTCTCCTTGGTGGGATGCTACGTTACTTGACGAGTGGTGTCGAGATAGAGGCCAGATCTTTTGGAATATTTGCTGGCATACGTTCCTCATTCTACTGACATCATCATTGTTCACTTTCATACAGCACTGACAAACAAGTCGAGCATGCCCCTCAGGTAAGTCAGGTTTTCCCCTTAGCATTCTCATTGAGCTGATTGCATACTCACTGTTTCTTTACTCCGTGGCCAAATGATTTGCAGAAAGGCAACAGCATGATGTCGTCTAGTCGGAGGTGAGTAAAGAGGCTTGAACTTGACAATTTTGCTCACTCGAGTTGCAGGATGATCCATGATGTGCTGAGTAGTGATTGTGTTGACTTGGTGGGGTGTGGGTTGACTCGGAGTTGGGTGTGTGTCGGGTTTGTTCTGGTGTACTATAGCCACTATCAGCAGTAGTATATTGTTCTATATAGCCTCCACTAGACAATACTACGTTTGCTACAGATTGCTACCATTCCTATGCTCGAGATCTACTCTGACTGCTTTGAGAAGCTATATAGCTAATAAAATGTGTGCTACAGTCAGCTACCAATGCCTACCATAGACGTGCCTCAAGTTGAAGCTGCTATAAAGTAGCCTGCATTACTCGACATCAACTACGCGGACTACGTATGATTTTTTCCTGATGTATGATTCTGCGCCTGAGAGTGGCCTCTTCGAAGGCCATCCCTTGGACATCCAATTACTGTGCAGAATACCCGTCTACTTTGCCAAGCTTGCACCTTTGTCGTCTCCGCTGTGTAGGGAAACCGTTGGCAGGACCGTGACGTTTCCCCCCTTTTTTTAGGACGCCTCAGTCGGCGCGGCAACGTTAGTTTCTTCCCGAAGCGCATGCATGTGATGTGTGTGGACCTGGTTCCACAAGCCCGTGTCAGCAGCGTTATATGAGGTAGATCGTGTGATCAGAGACGGAGATCTCACAAGTGCCTGAGCAACAATCCCCGAATATAGAAGGGGTGCACATCCCGGCGTTGAGATAGGTGTCGTTTACATGCTTCGACGGCTTTTGGAGGTCATTCGGTTCGAAGACTACACGGTCTTCATCTCCGTCAAAGACTTTACAAGGCTTCGTGAAGAATGGAAAAATGTGGGGTGCTTCTTGTTAGAGGAAACGTTGTTGCTCCGAGCCGCCGGGCTCAAGCTTGCGACATCAATCTAACCTGTTCGACCGTACCGACATAACCAGTCGCTGCCTGCAGTTGGGTTGGTATCGTTGCTCGCCATGGTGTCGAATCATGAATCATGATGTCGAGTCGGTTTGATCATAAAAACGTGGGCTTTTACAGCATTTGTGGAGGAAGCTAGCGTATGGTCTAGAGATGCACGATATGGACTACATGGTGTCATTGGCGCTTACAAGGCTCTAGAACCTCTTTTACCCTTGTGGCCAGCTTCGGGGGCGCATGCAAGCCCGAGTCCGAGTCCACCCCAACCGGTACGAAGAAATTTCCTGGGGGGTTCCTCAGCCCTACCATCCCCGGTGTTTTTATCGTCATCCCCGGTGTCGGAACAAACCCTTTTTGAATGGAGAGGGCGGGGAGGGCTGTTGGAGGGAGATGGCTGGTTGTACAGATGTGTTAAAAAGGGACGGAGATAGACATCGGGGTCATCAAGTTGGAGGGAACGTGCCTCTTCTGGCGCCTCATCTTCATCTGCGGACCAGGTAAAGCAAAAATATATATTGCTCAGCAACCAACCTCATGGGTAAGGTGTGGAGCTATAACTCACTTTGAGAGCAAGAAGCCGACGGCTTATCTGTTTAGGAAGCTGAGTCGGCGTCTAGTACGTAGTCAGTGGCGAATGTTTGGCTCACCAACCGGGTGCTGAGGCACCAATTCGCCAGTGCCTGGTTGATCATGGATAACAGGCGGCCTAACAATTTCACCTTCGGTGGCTTTGGCCAACTTAGTAGCTACGTCGCTAATGAGCGGGAGTTGCTTGCCAACCTCACAGCTGATGCTATCTGGCCTAGGGGACGCATGTGCATCTAGTAATTGACCCTGGTGGTTAAGCGACTCCAAGGGTATTTCGGCGACATCTAGCACCTATGTCACCGATGAAGGGGCGTAGCGGCGACTTCTGCACTCACCGCCTGCGGGCCCATGTATGACCGATTCGTAGTTGGCCTCAACCCCATTAGCAGTCCCAGCTCCGTCTGTAACGATGTCGGCAGCGAATACCAGAAGACGCTAACTTTCATTTACCTGTTCCAGAATTGGGCGTCTTGCAGGCGCTCAAACTTCCTTGTCCTCCACAAGAATGGGGTATTTCCGTGGTTCCGACTGGCCGTACCCCTTTTAGGTGAGACTGATGAAGAGTGAAATACTCACCTGCTACCACACTTTTACCTTCAGAGTATCCCTTGCCACCCTTGCCGCTCTTCACTTTACCCCGTCTGCTGTCCTTCCTAACAGGTGCTAGTAACTCAGCCTCCATGGCTTGATCCGAGTCTGCCCCTGCCCCATCTGAAGGAAGGTCTTCAACAGGAGGTTTCCCAGATATAAGGAGGTTTGCTATGTCTTTATTACACGTATGCGTTCAAGGTGACGTTCATGAAAAAAAAAACCGACACCGACCGTGTCCACGCTGTGAGGCCAGAAATTGCTCCAGCATGGAGCCTTTGCCTTGTGCGTAGTCTATCATTAAGCAATCGACCGTCTGGTCGCAAACCATGTTATAAACAGCAACCTCCTCGGTCTGACCAAGTCGCCAGGCACGCCCGATAATTTGATTTACGAGCATACGAGACCAGCATTGATCCTGTGAAGGTTTGAAAGTGGGGCTCTACTACGGAGAATCGACTTACAAAGAGTATCACCACGGTTGCAGCGGTCAGGTTGAGGCCAACCGCACCAACGTTGGATAGGAGAAGCACACGACACTTTGCATCCTTCTGGAAGGCTGTGACAGTCTTATCACGCTCCTCTACACTTTGCGTGCCGTTTACTGCAACTGCATGAACTCCATACAGCTTGAAAATCTGAAAAAATATGAGGATGTGAAAATCATGCACGTTTCTGGCTTGACAGCCTGAACCTCCACTTACTGAGAGGATCAAAGGTGCCATCATTGCAAACTCGTGATAGACCAAGATCTTTCGGGATCCTTTGTTTAGCTGAGGCATCTGCGTTCCCTCATCTACCTGGAGCGGCGTCCAGAGAGGGCAGGGTGGTCCATGTGCACCAGCCTGGCTGGGGACCCATGGGCGGTTGAGGATGGGGTGATCGCAGGCATCAACGATGCATGGCAGCTCAGGGTGGTGGTCAAAAGAGACAGGTGTCAATGAATTTGTGGACAAGTGATGGCAAACCAACGCGACCAGCATGTCGGCTTTCGTAGACCGCACAGTCGAGTATTCAGCCCGGGTGGAAACAACCCGATATGTGGGAGATTCATGGAAAGGGAAGGCGGCTTTGGTGCGGCCTTCAAGATAGAATTTCTGAATAAGAAAATCAGAAGATGCGGGATACAAAACTTAGGGTGAGCTCACTGTGCTGAGGCCCTCCCCGTCCTCAACTTCCTGGAGTGCACTTCTACCGGTGGTTTTCTAGTTAGGATGGACCAGGCTGGCTGCACGTATAGCATTATGATATGGCTTACCCGCTGCTGAATCCATCAAGCACCTTCCGAATGACACATAGCTCTCCCTCTGTAAGCACAAGCTTTGCCACAACCATCTTGTACGGTGGCAAAGATTCGTTAATCATCCTACCGTCGTACCTCCTAGACTCCACTGTGCGACGTATTACCCTGTCGCTGTAGCAGGAGCGAACGGAATCGATCCACTCGCTGTACACTTCACGTACCCTCCTGATTGAATCAGGCACGGCTTGAGTGGGCCGATCGTCACCGCCCACTATGGTGTTTACTGCCTTTTCAGCAGAAATGGCTTTGTCCTGTCGAGTTATATCACGACGCGCAGACCTTATTGCCTTCATAAATACATTTTCACGGTCGTCGCCGTCCTTGCCGCAAAACTGCGGGATGCGGAGCAGTCTTCCCAAGTTGCATAAGTCCTGCATGAAAGTTACACCTTATCGGCGGCATGGAAGAAGGTGTGGTGGGTTTCTTACCTGGGGCGATGTGAAAAGTGGCGTAGCGGTGAGGAGCAGGGGCAGCCTTGCAGATTTTGTGAGCTCCAGGGCAGCATACCAGTTTGCACCGGTGTTACGGAACTCATGAGCCTCATCAACGACCACTGTAGAGAAAGTACGGCCCATGGAAATGATCTTTTTATATAGCACTGGGAGCTTGATGTGCCGTTGTTCATCGGTTGCTTTGTTGGCATTTCTGCCTCCACGCTGTCGTCGCACGTCAAAGGCCCTTCCGAATGTTGTCATGACCTGAATAACATACGTTAGGAGCTCCGTACTAGTCCACCAAAGCAGGTGTTGCGGCTTACAGAGTGAGGAACAATGATGATTCGGTTGATGAAAGGCGTCTTTGACGTCTTCCAGTCGCCCTCCCAAAATTGAGTGAACTTTGATTCCGTGGTGGGAAAGATATAAATTTCAACCCTTCCAGGGGCAAAGAATGTGCGTAGCTCAGAGACCCACTGACGAACTAGCGAATTTCCGGCCACGATGACATGGGGAAGATCATCAATTGCGGCACGCCCTGCGAAATATGGCCGTTTCTCTATCGGTATATCAGCATAGATGTAGACATTAGGAGGTAATGTGGTCACCTATGATTGGAGCAAAAGTAACGCCAGCGCCTGGTACATCTGGGTGAAGTAGCTTGCCTCCAACCCTATTACCGGCCGCTGCCTCTTGCACATAGAACGCATCGATAATAAATGCGATAACACCCATTGTAAGGGCAGTCTTTCCGACTCCGACTGCATCGGCGACAAGGATTCCAGGTATGCCAGCCTCCACTGGCTCAATAGAGAACGCTTTGTCAACTATAGAGGCCACGCCGACCAGCTGGTGCCAGAGCAGACTAAGAGGTTTCATATCAGGGTTCCCAGGCATGAATTTCTTGGAGTCATTGGCATCCCAAGCGCACAAGCCTGAGGAGGATCTAAGCTTGGTAAACAAGGTAGGGCACCCATCTGGAAAATTCAAGAGAGAAGACAACGTCGCTTCCGAGCATTGTGCAAACTTTGCAACACCTAAGTCCGGGAGACCCTGCCATGCCTCCTGCACCCCAACGTCGGAATTCAGAACGATTTGCAGGCGCATGTCTGCGACAACTTTAAGGCCAAATAGCTGCACGTACGTGGCCCAGATCTCTTCGATATCGCCGGCTGCAGCAGCCGCTATGCCTTTTACATGGGCCAAGCGTTTCTTTCCACGAAGCTCTGCTCAGGATGTTACTTTAATCTACGCGTGGGTCGAGACATACTGAGCCGACACCCACTGGTTTGTAGTTCTGCTGTAGACTCCTCTGGAAGAAGAACCCTGCTGGGCGGTAGTTTTCTCGACGTCTTGATCGCCGTTTGCAATATGGCCTCCAGTCCTCCCATCATCTCTTGTATCCCACCTTCTACATCTTCCTCTTTCGGAAACCAATATATCGCATCTTTATATGCTTTCAAAGCTCTGATTGCAGCTCGGACTTCCGAGGCACTGGGCTCCTCCTTCTTCTCGACATCTGTGGCACAAAGTCTGTAACTTCCAGCTGATGTATATAACGCAACGACCAACCGTTAAACGCAGCTTGGGCTGTGAGCTTTTTGTTGGAAAGTGTTTTCACCGCCCGAAGATACCTCTTCCGTTGGCGCTCCCACTCGTGGTGGATCAGACAAACTACGGCCTCTTTGAACTCCCCAACAACACGAGCGTTTGCAAGGCAATTGTCGCCAAAGACTGCGCATGCAATAGAGTCTATTGCGCCATCTGAATCAGACCTTGGGGGAAAGTCGTCAAGCTTATTCCTGCGACTCCAAATGAGGGCATGTGGTGATAATTCCTCCTCCTCGAGGGCCTTCTGAACACGGTTGTACATGTCTGTGTTGAACTTGTAAGCAGCGTGCCACTTGAGAAGTGCAGCATAGCCAGCTGGATGCTGCCTATTTTCTACGATTCGCTGCTTGGCCTTTCCACCTCGGGCGTTTTGAAGCGCAGAGATCATGGCGTTTATGGACTCCCGCTCACTATCGGACAGTATGGGATTCGGCTCCTGGAATAGCCTGGAAGTGAGGTGCCAGAAATCGGTTTGGGATTCGTCTGCAAATATGTCCTCTGTGCGGTCTAGAAGGGCAACGAGGATCAGAGTTTGCATCTTCATTGCCATGTTGTCGACTAGGAAGAAGATTATGGGGAGGAGATGGCGATAATTGTGATTCAGTGAGGCTGGAGCTGAGTTACTAACTTACTCAATATTTTTTTGGGTTTGCAACCCAAGCGCTAGGCTCCCTCGGAGACCCTCCGCGGCTCGAATAAAGCGAGCTTTCCAGGTACCCCAAAAATTGCCAGCCTCATAGGGGTAAAACGTGGCGGTATGGTGGCGGTATGCCGGAACGTATGGCATCTATTATCAGCTTTCAATTACGAGAAGTGATTCTTTCGATTGGCAGCTGGTTCGGATTCAAAGCGGCAGCCAAGCGATCTCAACGTGTCAATCGGACTCAACCTCAATAGTCTCGATAAAATCCATTTGGGGTGCGCTCTCACGGAGAACATTCCAATCACCAAAACAATACTTTGGGCGTGTCCCAAACATTTCCTCAAATGGAATGTCGGGTTTCAACCTGCCTCGATTTGGGCAGCTACCGAGTGGGGAAACGGTTGCATAACGGCAGTACACTTGACAGCGCAGGATGGTCTACCGCTGGCACGGTATGTATTTGATTATATTAGAAAACCTCCCTGTGGACAGTTCTGAACCCATTCCGTATTTTCTTTACCCCCTACCGCACATTTTCCTTTTTACAGATCTCCACGATTCATACCACTCAGCATATTGGGCTCCCATGGGCGTTATATAAGAAAAAAAATAGCCACCTGTATATATCTTGCTTCGCATTTTAACTCCGTGAGCCTGGACATGCGGGTTGGAATATTTCAGTCGGAGACGTGCATTCAAAGTCCACTGTACATCGAAATTTTTCGGACTGCTTCTGCAACGATGACGCTGCAAACCCCAGATAATTCCCGCGCGTTTCAGACGGTGCTGCGCGTTATATATCAGGACCAGTGCGCGATACATAATGTATTCTAAAAATTATGACAATACAAAGAAAATATAATACGCCTGCGCCATCGTCCCGTACCCGCTGTCATTGCATCGCCGTTATCCGTCCCGTCGCTCGTCGTCCCACCGCCGTTTGTGTACCAGGCGCTGTTGCATTGTAGTACAACGGCGGCGCGTCGTCGACTCGTCGAGACGTCGCCCCATCTCGCCACCGTTTACTCGTCCCCTGTCCCGCTACCGCGTTTGTACCATGGCGGCACGTCTTGCCACCGTCGATGTGATCATCGTGTTCGCGTTCGTGGTCGACGCCGCGTCGTTGTGCCGTTGTCGGTAACGATAACTGCAGCGTGCAGCAGCAACTGCACAACTTTCACTCTGATTCGCTCTAGTAAACAGGAAACTAACGTCACCACAGGCGCTCGTATTGCAATCCGAAAGGGAGACACACAAGAGACGACGCTCCTCGTACGTGTACAAGACCGACGTAAGAACACTAGCGATTTGAGGCCCTAGTCGTGCGCCCATTGCCCGTTAATTTTCTCGAATCATGGACGCTTTATGTGATTGGGTTTGGATTCGGTCAATCCAAACTCTAAAATGGGGCAGGGTACGTGCGTATCGGATCTCTCTCGGAGATGACCTAAATTTGCCGCCATCGCTCAGCGGCTGTGGGAGATACCAAGGGTGGGGAGGGTACAAATAGTAACCGTTGCATGAGCTCAAAATAATAGTAATGAATGAGCCCAGGAAGCGAAAGTCACCACTTAGCTTCAACAAGCCTTACTACGATCAAGTTCATCGGGACATCTATGGTTCTGTCTTCTTAACACGTCAATGACATCTACTTATCTTGCCAACGTGACAGGTCTCATCAACACTCACCCTCTACAAGATGCCTCCTCTATGAGTCTCCCGCCCTCACTCGTGTTCTACGCCGCACGCAACATTCTTTTACCGACCTTCATGATCGGACAGATCCCCAACTTGCTCAACCTCCTTACCACCGTCGAGACCTTCCGCCGGTACGCCCTGGAAAAGTCGAACGAAGCCCTTCAGTGGCAAAAATATTACGAGCAGGAGCGGAACGACGGCCGCAAGCAGAGCACGAGATTGCTGACTGCAATTGAAGTATGCACGTTGCACGGAATCTTGAACAGAAGGGACGCACAGCGAAGAGAGTATGTCACGTTGGTTCGAACTCTCATCCAGCTCGTGGGTGGTTCCAGGCCCTGCTGCGTTCGTGAAATAACGTTGTTGACGTTGTGGGTCTAGCACGTTCATTACTTGTATACCGCGCCCGAATCGTGTCTGATGTGGAAGCGATTCAACGACTTCTTCCCGGGATCGATAGAGGGCTTTGATGGGCCTTCTGAATTACTCTTTCACAGCGATTTGTCTCATGATGAGAAGATATATTTCAAATACCTCAAGGTGGAACGCCAGGAGTGGCTGAAACTAGTTACTGAGTGGGAGTGCGAGCGAGAGGAAATTTTTCGAAAAGAAGGGTACGTCTCTATATTCATCCTCTTAAACTTCATTCCTATTTTTTTTTTCTGATCTAAGCTTTATAGCCGACTTTCACAACGCGTTCCCACCGCCGTGCGAATCATTGGATGTCACACGGAATGTCGAAATCTTCATGAATGAGGTTGAGAACATAATTTGCAAACTTGAACACATCTGGAAAAGCCAAACGCTACGTAGTGCCAGTTGTATAGCATAATAATACACGTAGTCCATGTAGTCGCTGTCGGGTAATTCCTACTGTCTCTCCCCATCTCCTCCTGGCACTATTGAAGCAACGCCACGGCGTATGGTCTTCGGACAAGCGGTATAGTAAGCGAGAGGCGTCGCTTCCTCTTTCCCTGTCCTCTCGCCCCAGCGTGGACAAGCGACCACACAAGGCGGCGCTGCCGTTTGGAGTCCAAACGTGACGGGCTGTGGCACAGTGAGGCACGAGCAGCGCCACCGTGACAGCGCATGGTCTTCGGACAAGCGGCATGGGCGAGAGGCATCGCTTCCTCTTTTGCCTCCATGTCGCTCGCCCGCCCTGTAGCGCTCGTCCTCGCGCATTTCAGCACCGGGCCGGAGAGCGCTTCGCGCTTTCGCCCATCCTCTCTGCCCACACTCTCTGCCCACACTCTCTGCCCACTCCCTGCTCTCCTCCTACTGCATGGAGTAATGTCCAAAGAATCAAGCCCGATCGTACTGATGCAACAAAAGCGAAGCCATTACCAATCACCGGTCTCTAACTTGAACGCGAGCAGAAACCAAGGTCCAGGTTACGCATGATTATTGTTGCATGCGATGGAATCCACGCCCGGAAGTGGAAATAGGAGTCTTGGAGCCCTATCTTTGCTGATACAGTAGCCTGAGGCCGTAGACTGATCCAGGTTCAAGTTGCTCATGGCAACCGACACAATTATCTCGATCCGATGCCAGCTTCGTATACGTTGTCTCATGTTGTGATGATCGCTCAAACTCCTCGCGAAGAAAAGAAACACACAGACAGATCAGTTGCTCAGCCTCATCCTGGAGTCTTATCTTTCGACGTATGTAGTTTTACCCCGGGCCATATTTTGACAACTTGAACGTCGCGCCTTAAGGTCGATTTTCCAGCGACATCTAGGCCTTCGAAAGTTCTCCCGAACCAACCACCACGACATCAAGCATGTTGGCTACAAGTAATCTTCTATCGATCAAGAAACCCTCAGGCTCTCAATCATCCCGCCGCTAAGGTTTCCAGTCGGACCCTCTGCCTCCATGGCATTATGATATAATCCTATCATAATCAGTCTCGAATATCAAGGGCACAGAGGGATATTCTCCAAGCTAGCAGCTTCAAGTAATCGGTTACTGGATGCCCATCAAGCTGCGCGCACTACGGCGTTGTTGACTGTCACCCTCATGGAGCGAAACATCGATATCGTCTGCCTGAACTGCCTGTGATTTCCATGTGCGACGGTCGTAGTACCGCCGCTTTCCTAGTAAGCGAGGTGGCGCGCGTCCCCTTCGCATCCCCACAGTATAGCCCTAGCCCTAGCCTACTGCTACTCGATCCATTCTTTCTCATACCCACCCCCCGCTCCCTTTTCTCAGAAGCCCTCATCCGTCGAGATCACCCGAAGCGCCCCTCTCCCAGTGTCCCACCCCCACCCTCTGAGGCTCTGTTCACCAGACTCTGATCGAAATTCACGGATTGTGCACGTCAACCCCACGATGCATGACGTATAGTAGCCGTGCTGTGCAAAAAAGAGATTCTGATGCGGACAGCCCTGGGCTTCGTTCATAGCTGTTTGTACGATCTGATCTTTCTCCATAAAGGTTCAATTGAATCTCATCCTCGGCACCGCCATTTTGTATTACCTCTTGACGCAAATTTCCTCCACGTGATTAATACAGGAGAACACGATCGAAAGGATCCAGTGGGAACGGGGATCGGTCGCCGAAGAATTGCCACGTGTGAGTTTTAGGTAAGTATGTCCTCTGGAGCACTATATTTGGTCCCGGAATACGGATTGTCTCCGTAAAAGGTGTGATGAGGTACTAGTATGTACCTCGTGCTTCGCGCTTCGTTCTTAGCTGTCCGCACGTCAACGGGGTTTCCACTGCTCAGACTTCGCCGCTCCATGACCGACTCACGGAAAAGAAATCTACGTATGAACTCAGATGATGGGAAAAAAAAACGGAAACTAGCAACCCGATCGCACGGTAACGGAAAGAAGGAAAGGTAGGTGGTTTGATACGAACAGGGAACCCTGATAAAGTTTAACTAGGTTACCAGGATGTGAGGCGACGGAACATGCCTGCAGGTTACCGAAGAAATTTTTGACGAATATCTTTGACGTACGGTGGGAGATACGCTCTTGTCGTCCATGCAAGCTTCCTCGCGGTGGGCCTTGACCAAGGCAATCGCGTCCCCAAAGCAGTCCGACTTGTGCTCGTAAGATACGAGGGGATCTATGTCTCTCGTTTACTCAATCGCTCTTGCTTCGGATAGAGAAAGGCACCTCTGTCTGAGTCGTGCATCAAGAATAGGTTCAGCTTGGCGCGTCCTTTGAGTCGGACGCGGAGCTTCAGTTCAACATTCAGTCCGACTCGGACATCAACGGAATGAACAGACTGCACGAGCCTGGCATCACAAAAAGTGAACGGGCAGGACCCTTTCGATTTCCCCAACCGGTCTCCCAGGCGGAACCCTCTCCCTTGATGCCTCCATCTCCTCCCAATACGTCTCATCCATCCATCTCTGTGCCCCCTAATACCTGCAGCAGGACACCACCCTTCACCGGCAACGCCATCATCTCCCAGCTCTACATCGACATGACCATTGCACTCACGCGCGACTTTCAAGGCATCCACTGGTAAGAGAAAATAACGATATTATCTTACTAGCAGTCGTCACCCGCGAGCGTAACCCCGACACATGGCGCGCCACTCAATGTGTACAAGACCCCGCGCGGGGTATACACCGTCCCCACATCGGGCGTCTTCACCATCGAGAGCCGTACCCGCTCAACGTCACCCCTGGGCGGTGGTTCGCGATCCCGCGAATCCGCAACACATTCTTGCCCACACCGCCTTGCCCGCCCAATCTGCCGTCCGTCGTGGCAGCCCCCACAACCGCCGCTGCCAGGAACGCGTCCGTCATCGGTTCCAGTCCACCTCTCATATGGCCTTGAGCGTCCCAATCGGTGGACCCGTAACGGTCGTCTCTGTAGCGTTCGGTATGTTACTCCGTTTGTTGTCTGAACGTTTATACTTCCAACGCGTCCTCAGGTGTGCGCAGTGGCAGCGCGACCTGGACATACCAAGGGTCTACAAACGGTCCAACTAGAGCGCGGTATCAATATATTCGACGAAGACGAGGACGACCCGGGTCCGGGCGTAGGCGTTCTCTGTGCGTGTCGAAACTTAGTTTGCTAAACTGGGTGAGGGGGAAAGAATGTCAACGAATACTATAGACGTAGTTACATGAATGGAAAGTGCTAGGATACGAAGGGATGGGCGAAACCGTAGGTTTCCGGCCTGGGACTGTGCCCGATCTGTCGGGTGAAGCGAGCTGTGTGGGTGGGATGGGACGCCGAACAGCGAAGCTTGTGCCTTGACGAGAGTCGAGCGAACAGCCCCGGACAAAACTATACGCGATAGGTTTGGACGGGGGGCTGTGAGGGGAGTGGCGGGAGGGTGCGAAGAGAACGACTGCTTAAAGCTAGTTAGTGAGCAGAGCTGCGAGGCAGCGAGACGGGCTAGGGACAGCGAAGTGGAGAAGAGAAAGAAAGATGCAGCGCCACTTCGCTTCTCACGCGCAGACTAAAACCTACGCGCGGCTCGTGCCTCGCCTTGCCTAGGCCGCCAACTGCAGAGGCTGAACGCGTAGCGCGCAGCGTTTCCATTTCCGCCGCGGTCGTCGTCGCCTTCCGGTACGCGTGTAGGAACGTCCTGAGTTAGTATGTGGTACCAATGATTGCCTATCCAAGGTTTGCAGGAACTGTGCGGCTACGAGGAATTGTAGGGACTGCAAGGTGACGTTTACTGTTCATGATTGGGGTCACACGTTTGCGACCCCTCTTCGGAAGAGGAAGAGCTCGAGGATATCGAGTATGATGATACGGAATGGTAGGGTGGTGACAGGTCGTGGCTCTACAATGAGAACTCATGGGCAAATAACACTACTAGCTCTGCGAATCCAACTCGTGGTGACTCGCTGTTGAAATCAAACACGGTATAGAGAAAGATGGTCCCGATCGACCAGAATCCTAGTCAGGTTCACTGGTCAGCATGGGAAGAGAAAATGCTGATCAAAAGAATCTCACCAGAATACTCCTCCGCTATCGCAATTCCGCTAACGCAACTTCGCGAAGACGCAACCCGTCCAAACTTGAAGGCCTTGGTAGGCAAGACGAACGGCCTTCCATCAATGGTAAAAGTTATGGAGGGAGAAGGCTGGCACGGAACCACAGGGAGTCAATAGAAAGTACAAAAATCGATCGAAACTCACAGGTGTAGTGACCCCTCCCGAATGATCAAATGATGAAGTCCATTCGGAGCATAAAAACTCTGCTGATTCCAGGCCTCACTCTCCAGCAAATACATCTGTGTCAGCGTCGCATCCAAGAAATGGGGCTATCTTACGCGTTTACCAGCTGTCAGGTCTTTCACACGACATGCACTAGGAAAACACCGCACTAGCTGTGACAGTTCGTCCAGCTGCATTACGGCAGACCCTTAGGCAGGAAGACAGTCGTTCCTCCAAGTTAGGGATCCAGAGCACAATGCAGATCTAGCGTGATATTTTTGAATGCACGGCATCTTGTGTGCAACGAGACAAGGTCCGCACGAGGGTGAGGCTCTCCCGAATGTCGGTTGTCGGCGTAACAGGGCCCTTGAAGCTTGAAGCGCCTATACACAAATCTAAAAGTTCGTGTGTCACTTTTCGGCCTGGCAGTGGCGACGTCACTGACTATGCCATCATTCAGACTCGCACAGCTGGTGGCATCGCGAACGACACAGTTGTTATTGCAGCGCCTGTTGTTTCATCCGAAACCTCAGCTTTTCCGGAACCAAGAGACAGTCCAAGAATATGGTCAGCATAGTGAGATGACAGTGCGTCATCAGCACCTGCACCAAGGCCAGAGACTAAAACCTTAGTAATGTTCGGAATACCGCCGTCAGAAACGAGGAACTGCAGCAAGGCGAACGCAAATATGTACGTGTACGGGGAACTGCCGAGGGGGGTCAGGACTGGGACCGACGAGAGGAACGCATTGAGGGCTGCGCCAAGGGAGAGCGGAACAAGAGGTGTGAGGATTCAGGTCAAGATATGAAGAGATGTGATGAGCGCCTGGTGGATTGATCGTAAGATAAACGTGAACGGATAGACCGCCATCGAAACTCACGACAAGACCCTTGGCGGGAGAGACATAGGAGCACAACCGCCATAACGCAGCCAACGACGACTCGAACTTGCCGTGGTAACAGCGTGGATGAGTGAGAGTGCGATACAAAGGGCACACTAGCTCACCTATGCGGGGATCGCCATAGGACGCAACCCGGATTGACCATACGCAAAGGTACCATACTTACTGCTCTCGCCCCCCGAAGCAACTTCGTTTCCGCCTTGCTGGAGAAATACACCCGACTGACCAACAAAGGGTGCACTCTCAGCCTCCACAATCTCCGGTTGCATCTCTGCAGGAAGGTAGACAACGCGTGGAACAAAGAGAACAGAGAAGAGAGGGAGAAGGAAGCGGACACGAAAGAGGGAAGTGAAGAAGTGGAGGGCCTCTGGGATGCGCACTGAGAGCTTGAGTGGCCTGAGTAATGTCTTCCGATTTGAAATGCCCGGAATGACGAACCATGATGTACGTTCTTCTGGATAGACTTCCTCAGTTCCAGGACAGACGATAGATCACAGCCTGACTCCTCAATATCGCGGAGGCCTCTTGCCTTTTTAGATGTATAATCGCCACGAAGGATTCAACACCGGGATCATTAATTCGAGAGTACGGTCGTGAAGGGACACGCGGACTTTGTGGTGCGGATACTGCTTCGGGGCTAAAGGACGATGAGCGACGGCGATACCAGAACGTCCGGAAAGCATACGTTGAGAGGCCGAAATAAGATGTTCTTCCTCGTCCCCGTCATCTTTGTCATCGTCTTCATCCCTCACTTTCCGTTTCCCTTTCGCGCTCAGTTCGTTCGAGCGGCCAGTAAGTAACGTCTAAAAAAAACTGTCAGATGCACGAACAAGGTCACATGCCCGGGCCTACCTGGTATTCAAACGTCCTCGAATGACTTTGACTGACTACCTGCTGGATAGCATCTGATATCCGTTCCGTGGTAGTTTCCTCGTTTAAAAAGATGACTTCTCGTTTCGTCGGGTGAGCGTTCACGTCTATCGAACGGGGGTCTATTACTAGGCTGATGTCTTTCAATGCATAGTCGCATTCAGGATAATTGTTCGTACCTGAGGTAAACGAATGGGGATGCACCCTTGGGCAGTACCCCACTGTATACGCTTTCGATTGCTCGTTTGATGCTCGACGACTCGACCAGGCGGTCTAGCGCGTTATATACAATCAGATTACTCGGCATTCATTCCATACCAAGGTCGGCTTACGGTTGATGAAAAGCAAGAACACGGTCTTCTTGCCCTGATGATTTGGACTCGTGCAATAGGCCTCGGCGGTCCACTTTTCACTGTCATCGACGTCGCCGGATGTCGTAGCCCGCGAGGTTCCGCCGGAAAACGTCGAGGAGACCTCGACGCGTAGGAGTTCTTTCCCTATCGAGTGTCCATACAGTATGCGGATGGCTTGCTGGGTGGTTGTGGACGATGTGGAAAGTTCTGGATTCGCAGATCCGGCCTAGTTAGTGCGATCAACAAACGGTCAGTGAAACATTGACCCGGTCCACCTTTTTGCAAAGGGACGCTACCTTTGGGTTGTGAACCGCATACTTGGTCACGACGTCGAGGATTCTTGCATACTCCTCCGAGGAGCTCCGCAAAGCCGACAATCGAGTAGGCGTGCTATAAAATACAGAGTCCTAGATCGATGATGGTAGTTCCGTCGTTTCCAGCACAGGACTGAAGTCTTTGCTTGGGCGGGCAGCGGGCTGATTTCAGCACCAAATTTTCTTTCCCACGCATCGCGTGCTAATTCCCTATTAGCAGCATAATATTAACATGTCGGGCCCAAGAGATCAGACAGACAAAAAGCCGGAATAACCAGGCTTGTTAAAACTCAAAGTCCCCTTCATCGGAATCCTCACTTTCGTCATCATGTTCCTCTTCGCTTTCCTTCTCTTCGCTTTGCTCCTCTTCACTGTTCCCACCCTCCTCTCCGTTGTGGTCCTCTTCCTCCTCATCTACATCCAGGTCCCTTTGCTCCACCTCCGTAATGGATGTATGGGATACATCGTCAGCACAACTATCAATGCAATCCAGGCGCACGTCTGGGTCGTCACTATCTTTGTCATCGGAAGTCTTTATTTTGCCTCTGTGATATTGAACCGCGTGGCCGACGCCAATTCCCGCAAAACGGGTAAACATGTCCCTGTCCGCGAAACTGCTCACATTAGTCTGGGGTGGAGCACAACAATGTAAGCCAAAGACGGACATATTGACATAGAACTCGCTCCAGTCATCGACATCCCCAGGCTTTCTTGCAATTGATTTTCCGCGTTGCAGCAACTCATCAGTTCGACCCTCTGAGAATGCCGGGATGAGATGACACTTTCGAAGAACAAGAGATGGATCCAAAAATCCGAAAGCCTCGTTGTTCTGTTCAGGAACAAAGCCAATTTTGGGTAGGCGCGCTACTTTGAACCCCCACATATACCCTGGCACAACACCTAACCAGCGAACCCACAATACCTCCATGGTCTGTGGGGAACGATTGCGAGCATCCGGTGCAGTGTGGACGAAAGGGACAACAAACGCACGGAGGATTTGTGCATACCAGAAGGGATGGGAATCCGGGCTGTCTTCACATGAGAGGGTCATGATGGTACAATCAGGTCCAGGGCGCATGTAATCTTGTTTGCGACGGATATCATATGAGGTGTAGTTTACACGAAATGACCTTGATTCGATGACACGATTGAGATCTTCAAGGAAATAAAGTTGACTATGCTGGGTTGCGGTAAACTGGTGTTCATCCTCATTAGAATCATACTGTTATAAACGTGAGAGGATATGGTCCTTCAACTGGGGGATGAAATCATCCTTGAACGAGAGTGTATAGTTAAATGTGAATCAAATACAAATCTAGGCGTTTACCTTGATTGCTGGATCACCCTGCGCACGGAGATCACGAAGACGCTTCCTGAGATCAATGGCATTGTTCGGCGAGTGAGTAAGGACATGATGTAGTTCGGGGATGTTGTCCATTCCTGAGGCCTCGTATTTGTCCAGTTCTGATAGATCAATGGCCTGTTTCTGGCGTCGGATGTGGGTGGAACGACGCTCCTGTCTAGCAAGCTGATTGCTAGTGTCCCGTTTACTTGTTGACGCATAAAACTTCTTGATGAGGCGGTGAGAAAGCTCTCCCTGAAGTAACAAAGTAAAATCGTGAATACATGGTTCGTGTGAAATTCCTTACGATTTGTGTCGTGTATGAATCGGTGGTCCCAAGTGTTCTGATAGTATTAACATAGTCTCCCAGGGCATGGAATTTGTAAGTTAGCATATTGAATCGCTTGACACGGGGAGAACTTGACAACGGAATAGTCGTTGCAGAATCCTTTTCTGCATGCGATTGTTGTCGTCGCTGTCGCGCTGCTACCTCATTACACATCGATGAGATCGAAATTTTGAGTCCCTCAGAATACATCTCAAAATGTAATTGTATTATTAAATATAATGCCTATCTATTCTGAGGTTACATATAAGCTTGAATTTTGTGTGATCTTATAATATGTCCCATAATATTGTATAATGTAATTACATTTTGAGTCTCTCGAAACATATTTGAAAACGTTGAAGGCCCGGCAGGGGCAACCAATTCTGCGCCAACTTTGCAGGGCGCAAGCTCCCGTAGCCGGACCTTCAATATTTTCAAACATATTTTGAGAGACTCAAAACGTAATGGCATCATATAATGTTGTGAGACATATTATGAGATCACACAAAATTCAAGCTTATATGTAACCTCAGAATAGATAGGCATTATATTTAATCATACAATTACATTTTGAGATGTGTTCTGAGGGACTCAAAATTTCGATCTCATCGATGTGTTAGGCAATTCCTTTGTCACGAAGGCCGTGCAAACGACATTAGCGAAGCGTCGAAGTTGCCCGCTTAAGTTCTTCAGTGACTGATCAAGGAGCTCAAGAGAGTCATCGGAATGGAGTCTCATTTTTTCCAGCGAATGCCATTCGGCCAGGCGAAACAAAAGAACTCTGATTGCACCATTATGGTTCTCCGGGAACAGACCATCGAATACGGGAACCGCACACTGCCGATTTAAGCGTGTTTCTCAGCTCGTAATGGCAGCACACACCTGAAGCACATCTTCGAAGTGCCTAGCAGCACGCTGCCCCATGTCGGCAACGTTGTCCGGAAAGCGACGAATACCATTAGTCCCGAAAGCGGATATCATGGAGTACCTGCAACCATGGTCTGTGAATTTCTCAGAACAAGATGTACTTCACATACCGCTCATTCAACGATGCGACTTGAGATGGATCTGCGCAATGTAGAATCCGTATTAAATGCTTCAAGATCCCTTTTATCGCACCAAGTTCAAACTCGTGGAGGAAGTCAACAACAATAATTGGGAATAGTTCGAAGCCCAGTGGTGATAGCCGCTCCATGAATGCATTCTTTTCATTTATATTGAGTCGCTTCAATTTCGCCCTGGGAGAACAAACGTAGCTTACCAACGTCGGCACAAGTGAGTGCTCTTTCAGCAGCCGCTCGACTGCAATGCCTTTTACTGGGATGCCAAGGGCGTAGATCGCCTCCCTAGCAGAGCCAATTTTGTTCTGAACATATGTCCGTAGTTGTGACAACCTGGCCTTCATGTCGTTCACGAGACCAAGGCTTCCAAACTTCAACTTTGGGACCACACATCTTGGGCATGGGCAAATACCCTTGTCTCGGATGGTTGCAAGAAGGATCCTATTTCAAGGTCAAGGGAATGTAAGAGAAAATATATCAACGCTCACTTCTCAGGATAGTCAGCAGAATACGTAAAGATCCTTGGGTATATACGCCGGTACTTGCCATCATAGCACTTCACGACAATCCCGTTCTTGTATGCATCAAGAAACTCATCGTCCAACAGTATTCTCCAAACCGCATGGAACAATTCTCGTTTACAACGTGCAAGTAGGTCAGCATTGCTTTTTCTCCGGCTCAGATTCGAGATGATATTGGTAAGAGACTGTGGTATCTGATTTCAACGTACGTGAGTTAGATGCATCAGAATGAAACAAGTTGCTTACTCGAGGGATGAATGCAATTGGGTGACATGCGCCAGAGATCACAGGGGATGCTCGAATATACTTGGATAAATTCCCAAAAAATAGGTATATTGGCCATGTGCTGGCATTCCCGAACTGAGCAAGCTGCGTCGAGTCAGACCAAAACATGAGCCCTGAAACGACTCGTTCTAGCTGGCAGCCGTCTGTTCTCTTCTGCTTTTGTATCTCGTCATGTGCCTTGAAGTTCCAGGCGTCTGACGTGTAAAGTTCATCATATAGACGCTGCTCGTGACCCGAGGGAGACTTCCACACACGTTTGAACGGTGTGAAATGAAAGAACTTCGACAGTGGTTCAGCAAATGCTGCCTTGATAACAGGTATCAAAGGTCGGTAGACAAAACCAGGGATAGAAAATGCCCGTCCACCAGCCCCTCTCTCCCGAGTTGGGATTGAGATTTCTACCGCAGCTTCCTTCCAGCCATCACCATCAAAAATTGTTGATGCCTTGTTCATCACGTCCACATCATCCGCTCGCCTAGATTCCACTGTAGCGTCGAATTTGGCCAGCTCTTTGATTTTGAAATCTGGGGCTTCCATCACTTCGTGAACAAGACGCGTCACCTCAGCATTTGATGTCTGACCGCTTCCCGCCAGCTTCCATGACATGAGACGCCAGATGGACATATTTTCCCAAGGCCACGGCGGGGGATGCACGCTAGAAGACGGGATGGAGTTTCCAGAGTTTGAGTTGACATGAGGACCATGTGGAAGATCCGACAGGTCATGGATACAAAAGAATCAGGATTATAGGTAGGGCGATGACAGCAGTATCGGGCAATTCCAAAGGCATTGAAGCCTGTCTGTATCGAGTCGAAGACATGAAGAATAACACGACGGACAAATGATGGTCCATCAGCTGTGGACAAGCTAGTGCTGGTGGGGAGCGGAGCTTCAGGGAGCTCATCACGATAACGGAGTGGGAGACGGCGTGCTCGAGATGAACGAGGCTGTTCAGACACATCAGCAAGCCGGTTAGAACTTGTGGGGTGTACACTCGAGTCCGGCTCACCATACTACTAGTATCCTGCACCAAAACTGAATGGAACGGCTCGGATACTTGATCTGGTGTAGTCAAGGTAGACTATGGGCTCGGGTGTTAAGATACCGCCCCATGGGAGTGGGAAACACTCACATCCATGGGTCCGGGTGGGACGTCTAGACTTTTTTCCGCGGCAGAAACATGTGCTTCGTTGACAGACGTTGGCTGAGATAGATGTCAGGAACATAACTTACTACTTCATTAGGTTTGCATAACCGTGACATACCTGATGGAGTGGGTAAATGCCTGACGCGCTTTGTCCCAGGCAGAAGGCAGTGAAGCGACTTTCGCTTGGGTCCTGATCCCTGGCGAGCTTTGAGACGATTCTTAAATTCAAATTGGTGTTGTGAGTAGATTCCGCACGAATTGCGATGGTGGGACAATCCTCTTGAGTCGGCAAACGAGCGGTTACAAGGTTCCCCGCATTTGAACAGCCCACCCATCGAAGAGAGGGAATAGAGAGAATTCTGGTGACAGTAACAACGTTTCCACCGTGGCGGATTGAGCAGGCTACCCGTTTTCCGTCCTACCCACCCTCTGACCGACCATCTCCGTCATCGCCGTCTTCCTCGTTCTCGCCACCGTCAAGGGTTAACCTTAACCACTTTTGGAACTTGTATGCATGTTGTCACCATATCCGGGGGCCCGGGACGGCGACACTACAGCCTCAAGTCACATCCATGATCCGGGTCAAGACTAGACCGTATATATGAGACATCATGATGTTTGCGAAAACCTTGACAATGCGTGATTTTTGCGAGCCGTGACTCGTTGGACAAAAAAGGCTAACCACCTCCCGCTGGTATGTAGCCTAAAGTTCCTTTCCTTGGCTACCAGATCGGCGAGATCCGTCACATCATCCTCGAAGCGAGTGAATTCTTCCCAGGACTTGCGCGCGAACAAACGGATACCCCTGCTGCCAGTGGCGCCAAAGAAAGTGGCGCTGTAATCGTAAACGACCTTGTTGATTTTGAAACGGTCTCCAAGCAGTATGGAATGTGCGGTCGTCATTTTGCGGAGGTCCCAGATAGCGACTGAGGACAAGTTGTCGGGCGCCAAGAGGTGATACCCGTTTTCGGAGAAGGACAGGGTGTGGACGCTGAAGGGTGTTCCCTCGGGCGCGATGGTGGCGGCTAGGGTGCCCGAGCGGATATCAGATATGAGAACCTTTGACGAGAGCGTTCCGAGGGCGAGGAGTGCGCCGTCCGGATGGACTGCAAGCGAACTGATAGGTTCGTCGCCAGGAGTGAAGTGATACAATTGAGAGAAATTGGAGAGCTCGTGCAGTGAGCATGTTTTATCGAGGGAAGAATAGGCAATGAGCGTGGAGGTGGGGTGGACAACCAGGCCAGTCAACTCGCCCTTGTGCGTTTTAATCGTGGCCTTGGGTAGGTACTCGCCAGAAGCGGTATCATGGGAGTCGGGACCAGATTCTAGCGATCTTGTCGGCACCGGCGGAGAACAACAAAGTAGGTTCGTTATCTCGTTCTCGCAGAGCGACATGGTTGATTTTTTTTCGTCTACCCCTTGAGAGATGCAAGCACCTTGTCTGTGGCTCTATCATAGAGTTGGACAATCTTGTCGTTGCCACCGGTCAAAAACTGAGACGGGTTAACGCGCGAGATGGCAACGGAGGTCATTCCAGAGGCGGAGGCGGAGTGAAGAGAGGGACAGCGTCTGCTCAGCGGGTCTAGTCAATTTGGTCAACGACGTGCTTTGAAAGGGCGGCGGGGGCGGCCTCCTCGGTCATTTCGACATCGTGCCGTTGGCTGGTGTAGGCTGTATGCCCATACTGGCCTGCACGTTAGTCAGAGCCCTGGATGCGAGCGTTAGGGAGGCGGAGCGGCGAAAAAGAGCGGAGGACGTACTCTCTGGCAGCATCGCATTCTCGAATGAGATGGGCGACGACGCGGCTAGCGGCATCCTGCGCATAGAGGGCATAACTGAGCTCTTGGAGAGTGTTGTTATACTGCTGCTTTAGGGCAAAGGTCTCGAGTACGAGCGCGTCCCACTCGTTTTGGAGGGAATGGAGGATGGAGGGAATGAAGGTCGCGGTGGCAGGTCTCGGGGGCACGGCCTTTGGGTCTGGGAGGGGGGTCAGTGTATGCGGGAAAGAGACGGACTGGGCTTGACGGCGAGGAAGTCGGACTCGTCGAGCTTTTCGCCGGTGAGAAGGTCTTTGCCGTTGTCGTTGACGTACTTGAGGATGAGACGGCGCTCGTAGACGTGTCCGGACTTTGTGGACACGACGAGGTCCTGCAAAGGTTCACCGGAGATGGCACAAAAAACATGTCACGCTCGTCGTCGCCGTCGTTCAAAACGCATGAGTGTTTTGTTGACCTATTTGTACCGTATCATATGGCAGACTCGAAACCAAGCATAGTATCACAATGATTCTGTTGTGTATATTACATATTACAAATACAAATTATCTCGCACTTGCTAGTAACAGAGAGGTATGCGTATACATGTATTCAGGGATTCTGCTCGATGTATTTCCGTTCAAACTCAGGCCTGGGCCGCTGGGGTTGACCTGGTGAAAACCCATGACAGCGCAAACAAGACACAGAGAATGACATTTGCCCATGCCAAAGTTGTGGAACCTCGGTGTGATCCTGCCTCTGTGCGTTGCCTCTTGAACGAAGCGGCAACGGAGCCCGTCTCGATGGGCAGCTGGATATGAGTGAGCCCTACACGGGGACCGAAAACTTGCCTGGAAGATTTCAAGACGTCAGTGTCTAACTTGAAGGAGCAGGTTATAGTTACTTACCTGTTCCACCACAATATGAGATCATCAACAAGTCCCGATCCATCGTTTCAAACCATTTCACAATCAAATTGTAAAAGACGCTGAGATTGAATAAGTCGTCGTCCGTTTTCCAGGTGCTGCAGCTTGAAAGCGCAAAGCGCAACTAAGAGGACAATCAGTCATGCTTTCACCCAAGAGAGAGCATGTACCTGAACAGCTACATAGGCAATTGATCGTGGGGTAACTTGACGCATCCCAGCCAAGCGCGCGTTGTTTGGGCGCGTGCTTGCATCGACACGTTGATGCTTGTTACCAGCTGTCTCTGAGGGGATGTTGTCTGTTGAATAGACCGAGGACGGTCCCGTGAATACAAGCTTGTATGCCTGGCCAGGTGAAGAAGAAGGTGAATGCAGGACCACTCATATGTCAGAAAATTCAAATACCTTGACTAGCAGTTGGCCTCTAAAGAGACCTTTGTTTGGGTCAGCGGGATCATACTCTCCGGCAGGACATACTTGAGCACTCATATAAAGTCTGGAAGTACGCCTATAGACGCTGGGTGGATGCAGTGGTTTGTCGATTTCGATCTGTCGATACCGTTTTTTTGTCGTCGTTTTACATAGTTGGCAAGACCCTTTTGAACTGATTACGTCAAAGCGATTCATTCCTTGTTGTAAGCACACCTTGATCAACAGCCCTCCTGGAAGCACTCATTCAATGACGCTGCTGTGCCAACGAACGATGCGGAAAAAACGAGGCTGCCCCCAGTCATTGCGGCGAAGGCGCCAACATTCTCACGTTCTTCTTTCCGTTTGCCAGTCCCTTCCCCCTCACCGTCCCAAGCCTCAGTGAGACAAGATGGAATCAAAAGGTGCTTATATCGATGTTTTGTTGAGAAGATCCTCAGTGAAATGACAACCTCGTCAGCCAAAAGTCGCAAGGGGTCCGAGCTTTCTTCCACCAGGAATGAGAAACGGCGCCGGAGGGACTCGGCTGGGGAGGCGACTGTTTCAGTCGATCACGTACATGCACAAGCGAAGTCGGTATTCGCCAAGTTTGAGCAAGGGGACGGGACGGACCACATCAGCGAAGCAATTGTCCTTGATCGCGATTCGCCAAGCACTGGATCGTTGCCCGCCCGGTCACTACCTGCGATGGAGCTCACTAAATCGGCTTGTTTTTCATCTCTGGGGTCGTTACAGCCATCTTGGAGCGATAGAGGACATCGAGGAAGCAGTCATCTATGGCAGAGAGGCACTGGAGCTTTGCCCAGAAGGGCATCCGGATCGATCAATTTCGTTGTCCAATGTCGCACTCTATCTCTCCTCTCGTTACAAGCAGCTTGTAGATCTTACGGACCTCAATGAGGCCATCATCGTCGGGAGACAAGCCCTCGACCTTCGCCCGTCAGGGCACCCGGATCGATCAATTTCGTTGTCCAACGTCGCACTCTATCTCTCCTCTCGTTACAAGCAGCTTGTAGATCTGACGGACCTCAATGAGGCCATCATCGTCGGGAGACAAGCCCTCAACCTTCGCCCGTCAGGGCACCCGGATCGATCAATTTCATTGTCCGATGTCGCACTCTATCTCTCCTCTCGTTACAAGCGGCTTGGAGATATGACGGACCTCAATGAGGCCATCATCGTCGGGAGACAAGCCCTCAACCTTCGCCCGTCAGGGCACCCGGATCGATGAACGTCGTTGTGCAGCGTTGCAAGCTGTCTCTCCACTTGTTACGAGCAGCTTGGAGAAATGACGGACATCAAGGAGGCCATCATCCTCGCGAGACAAGCCCTCCACCTTTGCCCACCTGGCCATCCTGACCGATCACAGTCGTTGCGTAAACTTGCACATCGTCTCCGTGTTCACGTCACCCAGTCGACCGAGTTTAAGGACAGAGAGGCTCTATTCAGTCTCTACACCGAGTTGTCAAATATCTCTCAAACACTCACCAGACGATCTCTCTGCAGCCAAGGAATGGATCACCGAAGCCGAGGATTTCCGCCATCCCACAGTCCTTCGCGCGTACCAAACATCTCTTCGACTACTCGTTCAGCATCTCGCCATTTTACCATCCCTACCCAAATATCTCCACACTTTCAAGAACCTCGCTGCATCACTCGCAATCGATGCCTTTTCTGCTTTTCTGCGCAATCACTGTACAAAAACAGCGGTCGAGCTTCTCGAGCAAGGTCGTGGTGTATTCTGGACTCAGATTGTTCGTCTCCGTTCCCCTCTTGATGATGTCATTGCCTCGGGCCAGGAAGGACAGTCCCTTGCAGACCAGTTTACTCGACTTTCGTCAGAAATACACGATACAACACGTTCACAGGGTCTGGATCAGCACAACAAGACGTGTAGTCTTAATGTTGATCTGCAATCCGCCATTACTCAAATTCGCACGTTACCCGGTCTCTCCAGATTCCTTCTCCCCCCTTCTTTCTCAGAACTCCAGCACGCTGCCAGTGGTGGACCCGTGGTCATCGTGAATGCTAGCAAGTATACGTG
>JBBPNU010000089.1:0-29730 GCA_038091055.1 Leccinum angustisporum
AAAAGTGTAGTCACAAGTGTAGTCAGGTGTACTGAAGAGTGTAGTCAAAAGTGTAGTACACTACCGAAAAACTGTGGTGAAAAGTGTAGTGGGACTACCAACAAAGTGTAGTAAACAATGTAGCAAAGTGTATGGAAAACGTGTAGTCAAAAGTGTACTGGACTACCAACAAAGTGTAGTCAAAAGTGTAGTAAAGTGTACCGAAAAAGTGTAATCAAAAGTGTAGTGGACAACCAAAAAAAGTGTAGTCAAAAGTCTACCAAAGTGTACCCAAAAAGTGTAGTCAAAAGTGTAGTCAAAAGTGTAGTGGGACTACCAACAAAGTGTAGTCAAAAGTCTACCAAAGTGTACCGAAAAAGTGTAGTCAAAAGTGTAGTGGACTACCAAAAAAAGTGTAGTCAAAAGTCTACCAAAGTGTAGTCAAAAGTGTAGTCAAAAGTGTAGTAAAGTGTACCGAAAAAGTGTAGTCAAAAGTGTAGTCAAAAGTGTAGTCAAAAGTGTAGTGGACTACCAAAAAAAAGTGTAGTCAAAAGTCTACCAAAGTGTACCCAAAAAGTGTAGTCAAAAGTGTAGTCAAAAGTGTAGTAAAGTGTACCAAAAAAGTGTAATCAAAAGTGAAATGTAGTGCACTACCAACAAAGTGTAGTCAAAAGTGTAGTCAGGTGTACCCGAAAAGTCTAGTCAGGTGTACCGAAAAAGTCTAGTCACAAGTGTAGTCAAGTGTACCAAAGAGTGTAGTCAAAAGTGTAGTCAAAAGTGTAGTGGACTACCAAAGAAGTGTAGCCAAAAGTGTAGTCATGTGTAGCGAACAAGTGTAGTGAAAGTGTAGTGTACCAGAGTGTAGTGGACCAACAAAGAAATTGAGTCGTGTAGTCAAGTGTGTAGTCAAGTGTAGTAAGAAGTGTAGTCCAATTTGTTAGCCAAAAGTGTAGTCATGTGTAGCGAACAAGTGTAGTGAAAGGTGTAGTGAAAGGTGTAGTGAAAAGTGTAGTGGACCAGAGTCACCGTCACCGTCACCGTCACCGTCACCGTGTAGTGTTGCCGCAGTTCAACTTGACCTAATTTGGCTCGGCCTTTTCCGGCTATGGCCATTGCTCGGTTAATAGATCCGAGCCGGACCGGCATTGGACCGGCTGTTGTAGTGGCTAAGCTGCAGATAGCCGGCTAATCCTGAGTTTCAGTATACCGGCTCAAGCCACAATAGAATCATACTCCCACACAAAGACAAGCTACTACGGTGTACAGACAACATGAATAAAGTACAAGCACAATACAACATGAGATAAATAGCTAATAAATTGACCGTTGTTGACGGATCCGCTCACTGTGGCGGAGGCGCACAGAATTGCCGGGTGGCAGAGGAGAGAGATTGTTGGAACTCAGACTCGCATTGGGGCCAGACGATTTGCCTTGGCCTGATGTCGTATTTACAGAATTGCATCTTCAGTAATCATGGTTAGTATGCAATTGAAACATGAAACTCAATGAGCAATGTACCTTGAAAGAATGCGCCCGGGTTCAGTCACCATCCAATCCAACTGGGTGGCGGGCTGTTGTGATCGGGCACAAAGTCCCCTCATCAACTTGCGCAGGTAATCATAGTCTGGTCTGGCGCTATATTGAAGGTCCCTCATGTAGTGCAGAAAAGTCTTCATCTTGCTGGGAATGTCAGGGCAGAGCTCCGTAATCCTTCGCTTCTGTTCCAGAACAGACTTTTTTGGAGCCTTTGCCCACAGCAACGTTCCGTGGAAGAAATAGATAAGGATGTAAGCGAGGAATTCCAAGTCGTCCCGTCGGCCTTGGTCGTATCCAAGATGGCTGTTGATTGACACAAATATGAACATGCCTACGAAAGGCAAATTTTGCCGGAATGAGTGGTGGAGTCGTGTTTTTGGATGTCGGTACTCTGTGGCGTCGCTGAAGTCGATGAGGTGGATGCAGTGAGCTTCAGGCTCACAACCGATTAGGATATTGCTGGGTTTGACGTCTCGATGAATGTAGTTGCAAGAGTGAATACCTTGCAAACGGTTGAGCTGGTAGGGAGACAATGTTAGCGTTTGGTGGTGATTGGCACCATCAGGAAAATTTTAAAGAAATGATCATTTAATATATAGCTTTAACTACCATATAAAGCATATACTATGTATCAAAATTACATGTTCATAGATAATGTTATTTAATTTCTGGGAGGGTTGAGAGCATAGATCAAATATTATCAGTATTTTAAATTCTGTCTATATTTGAAGGCTTACCATCAATAAAAGAACTTATCTCCCATCTCTAAATCTTACCGACTAATTTCACCCATACATTAATGATCTGGTTTGACATCAGTCCTAAATCTTACCAACTCATTTCACCCATACATTAATGATCTGGTTTGACATCAGTCCTAAATCTTACCAACTCATTTCACCCATACATTAATGATCTGGTTTGACATCAGTCCTGAATCTTACCAACTAATCCCACCTATACATTAATGATCTGGTTTGACATCAGTCCTAAATCTTACCAACTCATTTCACCCATACATTAATGATCTGGTTTGACATCAGTCCTGAATCTTACCAACTAATCCCACCTATACATTAATGAGCTGAGTTGTCTATCAGATAGCATATATCATATATATCATCAGTCCTAAATCTTACCAACCAATCCCACCTATACATTAATGAGCTGAGCTGTCTATCAGATAGTACATACCATATGCATCATCTAATTCCAGCTATATATCAATGATCTCACCTGGCTATCAGATGATATATATCATATGTACCATCAGTCCTAGAGCTTACCATCTAATTTCAGGTGCATATTAATGAGCTGATCTACCTTTTAGATGGTACATATCATATCTATCTCCAATTCTGAGGATTGGCAGATAATTACAGAAATCTATAAGTGAGCTTTTTTGTCTATAATATCCATATATTGCCAAACAATTCCAAAAGTCTATGTATGAGCTAACTGTTTGCAAGATTCTACAGTCTTATCAAGTACATCAAGTGACTGAACAATTACATGTTCTATCTGTAAAGTAGATCTTACTCAGTTATATCAGATAGCTCTAGGTTGCCTATACTGAGATAAATACTACCAGATATATCATGTGTATGTAGATTGTCTAGTTCACTCTTATAGTCAAGCATTATCATTTATATCTATAATCTATAACTTATCCAATGTATCAAATAACTGGAGAACTATCTGCTTCATCCATAAGGTAGATCTTATCCAGATGTATTATATAGTTATAGCTGATCCATTTTATAAGTGAGATAAATTTTACCAGATATATCTGCTTAAGAATGTATGATGATATATCTTGTTATCTTGTATCAGTATATCTGCCTCATGCACTTGTCCATCCATAAGACAATACTTCACATATGTATTAGCATTCCGAACCTCAACATTACTGTCACAATTATTGATATGATCTATATCATCCGTAAGATGATCAGACCCAACCTACCATGGTGCCAACACCCCACTATTATCACAAAAACAAAATTGACCATAGACTGTATTCATTCTACTCATATCATGAATACAATACAAGCATCAGTCAGCCCAACTCCACCTCTGCCACCTGTATGGCTGACCTCCAGATGGATGAACGAAAAGGAATAATTAAGTAATATCAATCAGTGAGTGCAGCTTTAATTGCTGCTCGCCTCCGCCGGATTGTTGACAGTGCGCTATTCTCGGACGGCAACCGAGAACTCTCAGAATTGGTCGGAAAAATCTGCCTACAAAGCAATTAGCACGAGCATTGTCAGTATATCAAATCCCTACCTATTCCACCACTGCAGAAGTTGATTAACTTCATCCTTCTCATCCGGGTCATCCAGAAGTTCGAGGATGCTATTGTAAAATCTTTCCGAGTCTGTCAGAAGGTCAGTGCGTGAAAAAACTTGAGCAGACGTCAAGGCAAAGCGAGCCTTGAAAAAAATTGAATTGTAGGCGGAATGTTAAGACGCAATAGAAAGCTTACCTGTGTCGCGACGTAAGCGATCGATGCTTTCGTCACCGCGCTCATCCCGTGGATACGAGCATTGCAAGATCGTGTAGCCTTAGGCTCTTCAACCTCAACAGAACTTGGAGACGTAAATATAAACTTGTAGGCCTGCATATGAACAATCCATCAGTAAGCTTGTGAGTATACAAATATAACGTACCGCAACCAGAATGCCACTGCGCAATAACCCGTTCCAAGGGTCTTCCGGGTCATACGAATAGTTTGCATATAAGAAAACAGGCCACTGGTCGCCTGCAACCCGGAGTTGCCCGTTGCGCAACTTCGCCTTGATTCTGCAACACGCTAAGCTTCCGAACCGATCAGTTAAATTGAATCACGTACTCTGCATTAGACCAATCATATCCAGCTGGACAGAGTAAGGCGCCGGTGCGTTCGTGATGAAAGCCTCGAACGGATTTCGAATTACGAGGGATATGGGGGTTGAGGGTCTGACCTTTAGGTGTGATCCAGTCGACAATAGCACATTTCATTCCTTTCGTGTCGTCGGCCCTTGCGCCATTAGCACCCTTCTGGATCTGTGGATAAAATGAGCAGTAGACCGTGTTGTGGGGAATATAACCCACCAACTCAGCCATAGTGCTGACTTCTTCCTCATCAGACGACGAGAGGCGGGCTTCGAGAGTCGGAACTAATTTTAGTAGTTCCAAAAATACTGCATACTCCTTCCTTTCACTGCGGAGGATCTTAAACATGAATGCGACTATTAAATAATAAAAGATACTCACTGTTCTGAAAACGTCTCTAAGGTTCTATCCTCTAATTCGGCCATCACAACCAAGCCGTTACTGAGCAATGCCCGCACGCTGCAAAAAGCATGGATTACACGTCCAAAGTGCCGCCCGTGGTGAACCAACGGGTCTTGGGTGCTTCTGCGATCCAATCAGCAATAACAAGACATTAGTTGGTGAAACGTACGGCCGTTTCCTCGGGCCCATTTGCAAGGCATTCGATCGTGAACGCTTCTGTCCCGTCATCGAAGAGTCTGCGCCTGGAGCAGCGGCGAGAGCGTTGGTCGAGTTCGACATAAGAACAAGCTGAGGAGATGATCGAGGGGAAAGGAGCAGCTGAAGTTCAGAAACTTGAGAGTGGTCTTAAATACCCTCGTCGCTTAAGGAAGCGGGACACGGAGAGGCAAACGATGCTGCATTAAGCTTGCGGACTCGGCTAGGATGTCAGTGCTTTCTCGGCTGTTAATCAGGCGTGCAAAATCCTTACATAATTCAAATCAATAACGTCCGGCTGCCTTCACCATGCAGTGCTGCATCCATGTGTGTCGTTGATGCAACGAACAGTAAACCTTTGGTAACTAATGAATAACAGTCCGGCTCGAAGACATCATGTTGCCGGAATGGATTTCTTTCGTATAAACCCACACCAACAAACAAGGAGACTCTCCTGAAGATATCAAGGATGAGTAACCGGCTTCCCGGCTCACGAACATTAAGATCATTGGAAGACACGGAAGGCATCTTCACCTTCTCCTGGATAAGGTACTCCAGATACCACACTGCTACGTAAAGGTCAGAATTTTCGAGATAATCTGTGACGGCTCCGCAAGGAAGGCCGAGTCATCATACAAAGTAAATAGTGCACGTACTGTAAATTCCACGATCACTGTAAAGAGAGCACCGTGATAACTGAACTCGAAGGCCATCTCCCGATCCTGCTCAAACACCCAACGTGTAGACTCAAAAATATCTGGTCCAGGTGTTTCCGAGCGGCCCAGCTTTTGCAGATAGGAGATGGAAGAACTGAGTTTGTCCCTCGTGTCATCTTCTTGCCGAGTCTGTTGTGAAAAGGCGTGAATATCATTCCGTAGTTCGAACACAATAGCCTCAACACATACTGCTGGAGTAACGCGGGGGGCCTTGACATGCGTCTTCTTCCCACTAACATACTCGGCCTTCCAGCCAAATGACTCTTGAATGACGTGGTACCGACGATCTGAGCACTCTTGACCAACTCATCCCGCACAGATTTGTGAGTGCGATGTCAGGGGATGTAGGGTATAGAGAGAAGCCGACGAGGTAGACGAGCATCGGAAAACAAGTGCGACTGCGAAGGGGTTATCTGATTAGAAGCAAGTGCACCAGCAATCTTGGGCCGGAGAGAAGTGAGGTAACGCCAGTGTGTTTCCAGGGAACGCGTTGTGTTGCCTCGTCTATATGGTAAGGAAGAAAAGAAAATTACACGATGATACAACTCGCCACAATGAGGAGATACGTACCAACGACCTTGCCCCTCTTCTTTCCGCTGAGCGAAGCAGCACATTGTCCTCCTTGGCCACCGCAGGTAGCAAAGCGCCAAAACTCGTCTTCGTCCGCGCCCTAAGATAACCTATCGGCGATGGACCTCGAAATCGTTGCTGGAAACTTGTCTTTACCAGCCATCACCGTGACGCTGCTCTTGGCTCCTCCATCATTCGATTTCATCGACTGTACTGCTGACGCCTCTACCAAATTCCTCCTTTGAACCCACAACCGAGTCCTCCGAACAATATTATACATTCCTCTTCTTTCACCGACAGCCGCCCAGCGACCTTCTCAGGATTTGGTGCGACCACCTTTGCAGGGTTGACATCAAGATCTAGAGGCGTATGCGTTGCCTCGTCGGATTTCCGAGAATAAGAAGGGATCCAGCGCACCTCGACCATCTCACTCTCTCTGCTTTCCCGAACGCACTCCGCTGTTCTCCTTGTCCTCGCTATCTTCTCACACATCTCACCCAAATGATCCGTCGGACAACCGCAGTCGCACCACTTGGTGGTAAGCTTCTCGCGGAGGATATTGCCTTATCCGCTGACGTCGAACTCGGAACTCGCGATGGACGCGCTAGAGCGTCTGCGAGACACGCTCGAAGCCAAGGTAGATGAATGGACAAGGGTCGAGACTGACTTTTAGGAAAGCCCTGAACCTGAGAGAATGACGAGTGATTGGACATCATACTTGATCGGATTAACTGCCTTCCTGGATATCCCTGTTTTCGCCTCGATCGGGGCTGCTACTAATTTTTCTCCATCAGCTGATTATCCTGTACCACTGTATGTCAACGAGGACGGGCAGGATGACAAAAAGGACGTACCCGAGCCAGTCCTTTCGTTCAAGTCGTAAACATGTTTGTATGCTACCGGTCGCCGTGCCAATCTATTTTACCTTCAGAAAAGGGCCTTGGATGAGTTGTTACTCTGGTCATACCTTGAATCCACAGAGAAATATCGTTGGCAGCGTCGATAAGAGCCACCATGTTCATGTTTCCTGCTCAACGCCTCATAATGAAGGCAACTCGGTTGTAAATAGCTTACTTAAGACTGCTAGCGGAAAATGCATAGCCACCTTGCACTACATTCCGCCGGCCCGGGGGCCTATGTTTAAGTACGTACTAGGATAAATACTAGGATTGATGGCCCGGTAAGCAACCAACTCGAAGGTAGGAAATCGACACGAGATGTTTAACTGTTTAATAGGGCCGCTCAAGGGCATGACGCCGGGCTAGACTCGTTTGTAGTGACCATTTCCAAACACTGAGGACTCGGACGATCCCACTGACTCACGATCATCGAGTTAACTGCGCTGTACGGTATACCGTTGTCGCCGACACTGTGTGTCTTTTCTCGTCCTATTTGGGGCCGAGAGTGTGATTCTAAAGGTATTCTTGCGTGAATTGGTTTCACTGAGGTGACGGTCACTTCCAATGTCATGCTGGCGGCAAACTTGCCCAGATCATCACGAGGTGGCACAGGGGAAAGGTATCAAGTGGTATACGAGCACTTTCGGTTCTGGCTAATCTCATACTCTCCTTACTCCTACTTGCTCGGCGTCCGTAACACAAAGCAAGCTACAAGCAAGACCGACAATCAAAGAAAGTGAGATGAAACAGAACGAGGAACAGAAGAACAGAAGAACAGAAGAACAGAAGAAGCGCACTTCTACTTACCTCGACGACAACCACCGTATGAAGAAGAAACACCACGGACCACCAATTCCATTTATCACACTACGGCCATGATACAAGACAGTGGACTAGCACATTAGCCGCGAGCGCAAACGCGAGGAGGTAGGTCACGGCGTAAGTTGCCGGCAGGTATAACGTGGGAATGTTCGTCGTAGGCGGTGACGTTGAAACGATCTGATCTGTCTACTACGTGGGAAACGTGGGAAACATTGTGGTAATACCCGAAGCGATCATGTACGGGTAATCGTCATCGAGAAGTATGCCAGGTTACAAGTCTGTGGAATAAATCTGAGCACAGAATCTTGATGAAAAGAACGAGCCGATATGTCTGTGTAATACATCAACGGCGTGATGATCCAGAAAAAGAGCACGAAACCAACAAATATATGCGCTTCGGCCCACCACGGATACATCAGTGGACTGACGATCCACGCAATTTGAAACCAGTCAAACGTGAGGATGCTCAACCCTAAGCAGGAACTGACGCCGAAAAACTGATTGACGGGGACGTTGTTTGGGAAAATCCAACATAGCCACGAGAATACCGAAAGAGCCTGGAACCTTAGCCTGACCCGAGGATGAGCTTTTTTTTTCTTACGGCAATCACGAACGAACGATTACTTACCAGGTATGAAGAAAGAACATGTCAAGACCAGAAGGAAATATCTATAGTGGCTGATATCCCCGGGCACGTCGTCGTCTTCCGCATGCAGAGTGTGCATGTCACAAGATTTTGGGGCCAAACCATTCCAGCAAGGATCGTCTGCACATCCCAGCAAGACCGAAACCTGTGAGCTGAGTGGCGACCACAAGGAACACATTAAATCAATAGTCCAGAATGTGGTAGAACAACTGAGTCACGAGGATGGCATCGATAGCGTATGGCGGACCAATCGCCACATTTGCCATAATGTAGACGAGAACATACTCTTTAATATTCCAACGGCCGGGGTCGAGAGAAAACTCAAGACCGACAAGTCGTGGTGGGGAGGACGAAGGCGAAGAATTTTCCAATCGGATAACAATCAGAAGTGCAAGAGGGGAAACACTCGGGGCCGGTTGTCGGAAGTTGAAGAAGACATCCAATGATCTGCGAAGACTAAGAAACGGCTAACATAGATGGTGGATGGACTAACCCTTCGATCATGCCAGTGTAGAGTACGAGACCTATGACCCACATACGTAGAGTCATGACCGGCATCTCTGGGTCATCGATGTTGGAGACAGGTGCGCTGACCTCTAGGAAGGGGCTGTCCTCTTCGTCGTTGACGACATCATTTCAAAGTCAAATTCCAACCTAGGCATGACGGTGAGGGGAGGAGAAAAGCAGTAACGAGGGAACACAACCGTCTCTAATGTCTTCCTCCAGCATGCTCGGGGTGAGCTCGAGAGTCGCGGTATCATCAGCTATAGTCGAATACAAATTCCGCTTTCTTGGGGATGTGTGCAGGCAGTCTATTTCGAGGGTCTTCTCTGGGGGACTAGAGAGAAGGTCGACGTGGATTTCCCATGAAGTAATTGCGCTAGTTCTAGAAGGGCGCGCTTCTGCTGTTGCAGCACGGGGATGTATATGTAACGACGGGTGTTTCTTGTAGGGTATGAGCGAAGATCGGGGTATGTGGGTGTAGTGCCGACAAGTCCCGAGAGCGGGGCTTGTCCGCGTCTCTGCGGTCGAGGGTGGGAGAAAAGCAAAGAGGTCCTCTGCGTCGCCTTCCTCTTCCTCTTCTGCCTCGAAGTATGCATTCCCGGGAGGATAGTTGGGGTGTTCGAACGCGCCGCGGGACGTGAGCTGTCGACGGCCGAAGGAGGTGACGGGACGAGAGCCACCAGCCGAAGAAGTGGGTCTGCGCGACATCGTTCGGGAGAGCATTTAGGCGCGCGCGCGCGCACGGGAGGGCGGGGGTGGTATCACTGTGGGCGTCGGGGAAGTGGAGGAAAGGGAGGGGCGGAGGACCCACCAAGGGTGACCTCTGACGACCAGACGGACCCGATACGCCACTAATGGTATGATACCACTGGTCGCTCAGCGGCACGCTGTTCGCACCTCGGCAACATATTCATATACCAACTCGATGACGTCTCTGGTGGCAACATCGATCATGATTAAGTAGATTTTGTTATCAGAAGCACGATCTTGACCTACCGATTGTCGAAAGGAACGTTATATTATGTGCCCCGTCAACTAGCAATAGGAAATGAAATGTGATCGCTTCAAGTGCTTACTGGCAACAGTGGTTAGAATAAACAAGTTCGTGAGCATCAAAATCCGAACTGATGATGAACTTACGCAAATCATAGACGGATTGGGGAAATACACGAGCTTGTCAGCGTAGAGTTTATCTGATGACCCCCAGCTGAACACAGTGAGACAATAATAGAAGCCGACGGGCGCTTCCATGCACCTGCTGTCATTTCCATACGGCAGTGAAAGTATTGCCGATGAGCATGTCGGGCTCCAGAAGCTTGATGAGACATTCGACAGTCGTTCTGAAATCACCACGAACTCGACGTGACGATCATGTTCTTCCTGCTCTCATTGCGATCTTCAACCATGGGCAAAAATGTGGCTGAAGTAAGAATCAGCAAACTCGTGGAGACCATTCACAGAACTGACAGAAAATTAACTCCAGACATTCGTACTACAACGGAAGTTCAGCTCTTGAAGTGAACCAGACAAAAGGTCCCAGCGTCCGGGTTCTCGGCGGTGATCCGGAACGCAATGACGTGTCCCTTGGGGGCAGACATTGTATAAGGTTTCCGAGAGATATGAGGTTGGGGTCGTACCAAATATTGTAGGCACCAATATGAGTATCCTCCTATCAAAAATGAGTGCAGGAACCATGTCAACCCACAGTGCCAACCCGGGTAATAGGGCGCAGTGGGGGCATGCTGAAGATTTGGAAGCACGGGAGGGTTCTTTGAAGAAGGAAATATACGACTAAGAGGACATATCCATAGGACGAGAGCGTCCCTTGATATGGCGAGTCAATTTTCCTGGGTCAAAAGCGTATGAGACGAAGAAACAGGACCGTGAAGGAGTATGAACGCCAACCTCCGCTTGCTCCATACTTTGACTAAGTGTCTTCCAATAAGTGACTGATGGGAGGAGGAGGCGTCTGAGAACTTACTGAACAGAACTAACGTGCGGACGCGAGTAGGGTCGATCATCGCATAACACATCAGCAACCGTATGTTTTCGAGTGCGAGTCGGTTCTCGAAACCGATATCACACGCAATGCCCCAAGTAACCCCGGAGATGGATCCAAGGACAGCTTCACGATCGGAATGCGCGCATGAGGCAAAGGCTTGACGTGAAATTTGGTTTCTGGTGTTACTCCATGAACCAGTGGCTTGAGTAAACCCAGTAGAAACACAGACATACCGCGTTCAAGAAGATCACCAAGCATAGTGACAAGGTGGGTGAGCTTATTCTTTGCAGCGACGCTCATTGCGCCTGCCATCGTCAACGCTGAGGCGGACCTTGAGAAGGAACGGGTAACTTTCTGGGCCTCGAAAAGATCTTCCTCGTGAGTATGAGCATGAAAGCGTGCAGTAAGACACTTTTCCGAAAAGACGTCGAGCAGTCCACGGTCCACCTGTTCTCTCGCAGCAGCTGTCGATCAAACGAGATGGAATGTGTTCGATTCCGGTAGCAGGGCTGTGGAAATAGACGATCGACGAGTAGGTCCCACCATCGCGGTGTCATTTTTCCGCACGGAGACTGGTTTGGGAAGTTCTGTGTGTGTCTGATGGAGGAATTGCAATCTCGCCAGAGTTGGGAACAACGGATTCCACGTCGTCCAGCTCTGGGATAGATTGTATCGTCGGTAGTGGACTGATCGTATCGGGTTGAGCCTCCCCTAGAATAAATGCGGTGAAGTCGGCCTGAAGGCTCGAGGGAGGTTCGTCGTTCCAATGCACTTCTTCCATGGTAGCGCGCCTGATAGCGTCCATCCATATGTCCTTGTCACGACGACACGACGCCGCGAATTCAAACATGTGCGCTTTCGAATGGTGCTGACCTGAATTCCGAAGACTGAAGCCATTCGCGGTGCTTCCAAACGACAGAAGACGGCTGTCAGGTCTATGGTACGGATTAAGCGTTTGAGTGGTTTCCTCCTTGACTGCCATCTCTTCTGCGGTCGGGAGTAATCGTATGACGAAATCAAATACTGAGAGAATTCGACGATGAACAAGCGGTTCGTGGAAACATGTCTACGCTGGTTGTGGGCGTGGACGTAGGGCAGTGGGTGAACACTGGAGGGAGCAGCAATCGCGGCCTACGCCATGACTCTGAATCCGAGGAGGTCTAGCCTCCCTACCACCGAGATCTGGGCGGTCTGTGGGTGACCACCAGAGAACGATATCTTGCTGAATCAGCCGCCGCGCAAAGCCAATATCAGAGAGAACGAGAGGTTGGTCGCCATCAATGTGCCCGATGGGAACGTCGTAATAGTCCGAAAGAGCGATAGAACGGTCGAGCCACAAACCACACATCAATTTTGAGCGACATTCATTTGCCAAGGAAAGACGTCGAGCGTATGAAAGATCTTGGCTTTGGGCATCGACAAGACAGGAAACCTCGAAAGTTTGGGAACGTGCGTGTCAAAGTAGACTTGCTCTTTGGTCGAGGAAATAATGACCGTGAACGATAAATTTTCCAACGGCCCGAGTTCTCGAGAAATTGCTTTGAGGGCCGAGACGTCCTTGCTATGGTAAGTCGTAGTGAAGTCGCAAGAAGAGGGATATTGCATAGAAGCAGGATCTCCAAATTTACCGCGGCGTTTTTGCAAAAGATCTTTATACAATTCCTGCAAACGCGGTATGCCTTGGCGACGTGTTGCAGGGTCTACTAGATGCATCTTCACGACGCCGCTTGGAAGGAAGAGCGCAAACACGTGAATCGGAGCACTTTGCGCACAGGCGTGATAGAGCAGTAGGTGTTTGCTACCACGCCCGCCATCAAGGTACGTCTTGCGAGACAAAGAAGGATTAGCACGATCGAGTTGACTCAGGTCGACTCCCGTCGTCTGGGCTCTATTGAGAGTCAAGCCTAGTTCATCGACAGTGCAAGTATTGCCCAGTTTGAGCAAAGCACGCATCTCCAGCGGAACCTACAAGGTAAATATTAGAAATACGCCGGCTCTGGACGCAAGCCTACATACCTGCCGCTCGAACACACCGTCAACATTCGGATCGTTCGTCAAGTCCGTAAAGTGCTCTTGAATGTCATCATACACGACCTCCTTGACGACCACCTTGTACAGGTTATTGCAAGGCATGTCCCTCGGCAAGTGTCGCACGACCTTCTCCAACTGGTAGTACTCCGTGCGGAACAAATCGTCCCTAGGCGGATTCTTGAAGTGAAGATAAAACTGCCTCGGAATACGAAGAGGGGGACTGGAGTGATCTCTCCGTCAACAGAAACCCATAACGTAAACCGTCCAGATATCTTGCTCGGTCGGATCTGTATGATATCCCACCGTTGCGTCGTTCGTATCCGTGCACCTCGGACTTGGCTTCCGCGTAGCCTTGCGGGTCACAACAGCAATACGCCCATCGGTGAGATTCTTCTGCGTTCCAAAGTCTTCCATATCGTCCTCTTCATCCTCCTGCGCCTTCCGCGGAGCGACAGAAAAAAAAATCCGTAACCTTGTTCTGCTTGAACTTGTCTATAGCACCCGCTACTCTGCGATGCAACCAATCAGGATGCCGAATCCGTGGCACAGGGTTTGAGACGCCCTGCATCGCAGCAGGAATAGTGATCAGCTTCTGAATCACGGAACCCAGTCGCTCGATGTAATACTGCCAGTCCAGAATCGAACGAAGTTCAAAGTGGCATAGACCAGGATCTTTGAGCCATTTACGAAGGTATGTTCGTTTGACGGATTCTTCGGCGGAAAATATCGCTACCGGGATCGCTCGCTCGGTGACAGGCGCGGCATGTGGCTTCGCAGAGATGACAAACTTGCAAGCGAGACCCTTGTCTTTGACCATCTGATCGCCCAAGAACTCGGCAAGCCTCTTCGCGGTACTGATAGACGTAGACTTTTGTCCAGCATACTCGGCGAGCGTCTTCGACATGCTTCTGTTCTCGGCAATAAGTTCGACAAGTTCATCATCCCCCAACGTCTCCGCATGAGAGAAGAGGATGTCGAGCCACTGATCGGCAACGTTTGCAACAGCGCCGTAGCATTCCTCAGTCGTAGAGCCGAGCAAGAATGTCTCAAAGATCTGGGATTGGAAGATCTTGACGAGTTGGAGTTTCCCACGTCGCTTGACCTCGAAACCCTTGAGCTCCGCCATAGAACCATCGTCGTTGAACACCACATAACGCTTCTTGAGCAGCTTGTCCTCTTCCTTTGACGAGGGAAGAATCATCGCGCGGTACGGCCCATCGAGCTCAAAGAAGATGGAGTTTTCAGAGTGAATATCATATTCTCCAGTTTCAGGGTTCAAATTGTGGTATTGGTGATTCGTGAACCGGGCGTGCACGAGATGGTTGAGCATCGTACAAGGATACGAGATACCGATCGTCTTGCCGTTCGTCAACTTGAACTTAAAGTTCTCCGGGAACACGCCTGGCAGCATGCACCAAATCCCATCCATGTCCAACTCTAGAGGACGCCCGATCTGCTCTACCAACGCACGAGCCATCTGGATGATAGTCGCACCCGTGAGACACGTAATACCCGCCATCTCCATCGAATGCCAGCGTGCACCTTTGCGCATCACATACCCGTAGAACGAGTTGAGAATACACTTGTGCGCAAGCTGCAACGAGTCATAGACAACAATATTTTTCTTCGCCTCGTCCACCTCCGTCAGCAAACGACCCTCGCCAAGAACCGTGTCAAGATTCTTCTTCCACGTCTTGAGGAGCCCCTTGTACTCGTACCGCCGATCACGGAATCGGCGCACGGTATCAACGTAGAACGGATTTCCCTGCTGGCACACGATAGACTCGCGCGTCTCGACCCTCGTATCCTTCGTCTTCTTGTACACCTTGCGAGAATAGTCTCCAAGCCGCTTGTGCAACAGCGCCGTCTGCTCCGTCTCCGTCAGATCCACAAATTTCCGCTGCGGTCCGCCGGGTTTCTTGGGAGGGAAGGACTCCTGATTCAGCGCATGTCGAATCATGTTGTATTCGTCCCTGTGTGCCGGGAAGAACTCGCCTCTCCACGCCCACTCCAGCCTTCTGTCGCATTTCTTTCCCGGCCGGTTATAGTCGCACACCGCGCACACCGACTCGTCGACCATAGAGTCCGGTTGCAGTCGATTTGACAACATGATGTTCGGGTACATCGCAGCGACGTCGAGATGGTAGATCAGCGGCTTGTCCGTTCGCTTTGGATTATCTCGTATGACTTCGAGAGCGGATTGGATCTGAGCCTTGACTTCATCATAGTTGGTGACGCTCTCCAAAGACTCGTGGTTTTCCTCGATGATGCAAAACGTCAGGGCAGCGTCTAGATCGTCGATCAACTAAACACGGGTGGTGAGTAGGGGGCAACACCACGCAAAGAGTACTACGAACCTGTTGAACAGCTTTGGGGACAACCTTGAAGTCCGTAGGGATGTCGCTACGGAAAACGCCAGCTTCCAACGCCTCCACGTGTCCTCCAACATACGTTTCCGAAGCGAGCAGGTGACCTTCAAACATGTTCAAGTGAGCCTCTTCGTGTCGATTGGGCATAATAATGCGGCCTCTGTACGCCTCCACCTACGTCATGGTACATGAGCGAAGCCCCAAATCACGAATAGATCTGCTCACCATCAACAACGTCTCACAAAGCGTCCCACTCCCCTTTCGCAAGACCTCGTCGGGGCACAACGGGATGATGTTACACAAGGAGAAAATGAACGGATGCACGTATTTCATGTAGAGATAATACGTCGCCACCGCATCGGAGACAGAGTACTGAGCAAGGACTTGCGGCTGCTCCATAGCATACCTAGCGACCGACGTTGAACATACACACATACATGAATCAGAGGAACGTCAACGTACGGCGTCATCAATTCAGGATCCAACTCGATCGGGTTATACCCCAGCTTTGACGTCGTGACCGCCTTCAGGCCTTGACTACCTTGCGGCAAATACGAGTCGCGCTTGACCCAACGGAAGCAGTCCATGTGGACACAACAACGACTCTTGTACTCGTCCTCCGAGTCCTTTGCAAAGCCAGTCTCGAGAAACATGTCGATCCCATTCACCTTGGCCCTCGCGTAAAGAAACGGAAAGTCAAAGAAATCGCCGTTGAACGTCGCCATGACCGTAGGCTTTACGTCCTGAATGTGCTGAAAGAACCTCGTGATCGTCGCAGCCTGGTCAAACCAACGCCAGTGAACAAACAAAAAGGTCACCGCAAAAAGACCAACGCACCTCGTCCTTTTCGTTGTACACGATAAACGGCCCTTCGTATCCTTCCTTCGGGGTATACTCAAAGTTCTCGATATCCTCGCTCACGATCTCGCGGTTCGTGATGAGATAACCCTGACCGTCAATCATATACGAAATCATCATCACCTGGTCGATCTCCGCGTCAGGAAACTTGAGCGGCGCCTTCGTCGTCTCGATGTCGTACGCCATGACCACAGGATCCGCACGCTTGACACGCTCCGTGATCTGCTCAAAGCTAGGTTGACCCGCATTGAACGACACCGCGTACCACAACCCGACACGCAGTTCGTTGTCGATGGCCACGCACATGTAATACGGCACGTCAAACTCCCGAACGTTGACGATGCATTCGCGAAGATCCCTTTCCCTATAATTCACCCCATTGCTGCTCCCCCCAATTTCCGCCCATTCGCCCTCGAGCTCCATATTCGTGCTCGGGCCCGTCGTCGCGTTGACGACTTCAGCATAGGCATCAATAGCTCCCCGTTTCGCACCATTCTTGAGCGCAAACGGTACGATCTCGCGTCTGACGACGAGAAGGTCCGAAACGTTGCGAAAACATAGCTGAAGGGAAAGCCTCCGGTGTCCCATCAAATGATTCGGCAACTTGAGGTCCTCCTTGACCTGACGTACGACCTTGTGAATGACGCCTTCGTACCGCTTCATAAGCCACTCCTCGACGCTCGCCTCTGAGCCGCTCTACAATTCACACCGTGTCAGAACCGCCCATCCGCCAAAAAAACACGTTCAACGCCCACCTTGCAAGCGATCAAAAAATATGGCTCGTACTGCATCGTGCACTAAGTTGCTGGTGTTGGCTCAGCAAAGGACGAGCGAGCTGGTGACAGTGACGGCGGAAGGACGAAATCCACCACGATCACCTTCGAACGTTGTGTGAGAGGCTGAATTGGACGCTGGGTTGATGCGTACCCAGGCGAACTACCTGATTCGGAAGCCAACGACAATTTCACTGGACTCCGGCCTTGATCATGACTGGCCAACTCTTCTTCTTCGTTCGCCACACAGGCAGAGCCGCGGCTCGGTATACGTTGTCAAGAACGGTCACAAAGCCCTGTTCAGATAGCACTGTGTCCGAGATGCCAGAGCCAGACCATGGGCAGATCGGCACTCTGCGTGACGATCGTACTGGAAATGGCCGCTCTTGTCGCCCAAGCTTCTCGTGGCACTCCCAGAGGGACCTATAAACATGATCCAGTTCTTGCAGGCACTAAGACTCTGAAGTACTGGGGTTTTCGGATGCGTGACCCCAACCCGCCCAAACGGCATACACTCTAGCACGTTCGACCACGCCCACGATGAGATCCACGTTTGCATAGTTGTTGTTATTGGAACCGCCGGGGACTTCGATGTATTAATCAGCCATGCAGATGTACTCGACATTGACTTTGGGTCCTCGGGGAGTGGGTATGACAATAAAGTCGATGACACGCTCTGTTCCAAAAGTCTCGTGCTCCACTGACGGATGGAGCTGAATTCCTTGACGGCGATTATTCCTTTGAAGAAATTTGAGTGAGTGTGTGTGCAAAAAAAGGGCGAGAGAGACAATACCATTATTTGCAATAACAACCTGAAAGCGAACAGAGAAATAATCAGCCCCGTTTACATAGCGAACCAAGGAAAGGGAGACCATTCCCTCGCCGACCGATGCGGTTCCTCACCTTTGTGATGCTGACCACATGACCACCATCGTGGGACCTGAACAAAACCCTTCACGCGGCCAGCTGGAGCTTTGTCGAGCGAATTTACGCCTATCCACAAAGTGCATTAGACTCATGACGCGCGTCGACAATGCCCCTGGGGGTGTACATGCACGTGTACATAGTGGTACTACATACCAATGAAATGCGCGACCTTTGAGTGGTCGTAAGCTATGATTCACCAAGAATGCGGAGCTCCTGTCGTCTATGGGAAAGCTTGCCAATCGGGGTGCTGCCAGAGACGGGAAGGGTAAGCCAAACAATTCAGTGGGTAACTTTGAGCGCTTGAGCAATGAGCATTGAGCAAACTCGGAGTTCGGGTAACGCCGGTCATGTGACACATTCGACGCAGTCGCGCCCACAAGGCGGTCTTGCGTTCCTCTCTGCATATTCGACTTTCTCTAGTCTACTTAGGTACATTATGAAGTACAATCATTTCAACCAAGAATGAAGCGACTGGTCGTTCGGCGCCTGGGGACTAGCTCAGGAGATTAGGAGAGCATTACTGATCGCTAATACAACAGAAGGGAGGTAGCTGTGGTTACTACCCGCATTCCCTGTCCAGGCGAGAATTGTAACGTTGTTGAACGCATGAGGATATGCTCCAAGAGTCGTCCGACTGCTTGATTACCCTCGCCGTAGATGGCAGGGATGGCGACGTTGAAAATACCAAACAGGGAGTACGCGATATCTTCCTCTCGCGTACCCGTGTTAGGCCCGGCTGAAGTATTGCGAGGGGCCTGAGTGGCAAACTTGGTTGCCTGCTCCATCTCTTCAAGAACGATAGACGATTCCTTGTGATTGAATACCTCGAGATTGAGATATGGCTTCCTATCTTCTGTGTAGAATTGGATGACCTGGGAGGCAACATACTCTTGGTACGTCCATCCACGAGTATTCCAGATGCTCATCAACAGCGAAGCCTTCTTCTGCGACTTTGAATGAACCCCGAAGAGATGGACGATCGTGAGCGCCGCGCGACAATACCAGCAAAACATGGCCACCACGGATTCTTGTTGAACTCCCTTAACCGACTTGTTAACACTCCATGCCCATCGGAATCCGCGAGACTATCCGAGCTTGCAGAACTGACTAGCTTATCATTCGTGGGGGATGCGGGTAGTTCATAGATCGGGGTGCTTTCGACCGTTTGGAATGATAGCTCATGTGGCTGCCACCTATGTGAGAACATCACATACTCGTATAACTTCTCTACCTCCTGCTTGATGCGCGCACAATCGAGACGATTACGAGTGGTCATGAAAGACCGCAACTCGTCGAACACGAGGAGTTGTTCAAATTCTGCCGCTTGTTGAATTTTGTCGTAGAGGCGACCAGTTGCAGTGTCAATGAGCACGTAGTAGGGTATGTCACGGATGGTCTGCTCGACGACTTTGCGGATCAGTATGGTCCTGTCAAAGTATCGACTCCGCAGTTCTAAAATTGAGATGAAGTTAGCACACGTTGTCGGTGCAATACGAATAAAACAGACTCACTGTGAATATGTGGGCCAGGAAATTTCTCCATGCTCGATAGCATCATCTCGAATGCTTCAAATGCTTCCTTGTAGCGCCCCATGCTAGGCAGCACGGCATGTCTCCTTTTGTACCCTTTGTAGGACAATGGGTCACATTCAATAACCTAATCATACTGTCAACGCTGTCGACCTGGCGCGATGTACAGATCAATTCATACCTCTGTGACATTCACGAGTTCGTCTTGCAAAAAACCAACTCGGGCCTTGCAACATCGGACCATGATGTCACTCATGTTCGTCGGGAAAAGTGAGAGTGCGCTCGAGTAGCATCTGATGGCCGCGTCGTGGTCCCTCGATTCCATTGCTGCATTGCCCTCCTTTTCTAGCTTGTCGATACAGCGTCGTTGGAAATCTGGAGAGATTCTCAGCTAATGAAGTCTCAACCTGGTCTGATGAGGAGGTGGGGGTGGGTAAGGATAAGGATGTGGTTCGGGTGATCAAGGGGCCGTGTAGATGTGATGGGTGGGGTTTGTTTCCTGGCGGCGGTGACGAGGGAAGTGGTGGCCAGTCGACAACACCGCCCGAGGAAGGTCGGTCTATTCGGAGCAAGCAACGCGGACGGTCGACGACGTTGGTCTCTCTGCCGGATGGTCCTGGGTCCTTGCCGGTCAACCGTAGCCCTACGTCTGTTCTGGTGGTGACTGCGAGCACGCCGCGGATCCACGACGGGCGGCAGATGTCTGCCAGTGCGAGGAAGGAGTGGGATGCTTTCGTGAAGCAGCGGAACCGGGTCGTCAGGGTGGGTGCGAAGGTGTCTTCCGCGACCACGATGACGAGTGTGACGGCGTTCCAAGGGCTAGGGACTACGGACGAGGAGGAAGAGCTGGCGCACACGGAGGGTTTGATCGGGTTTGCGCAGCTTGGGCTGTCTTCGAACCGCGACGAGCGGGCGCAGTTTGATAGGTTGGTGCGTGGGGGGATTCTGTTGGTGTATCGGTCCAAGGTGTGGCTTGAGTGTAGTGGGGGGGGGGGTTGGAGATGCGCGAGCCGGAGTTGTTTAGGGATCTGTTGATGCAGGCCGAGGTGGATATAGAGACGGGGGAGGCGAGCAAGGATGCGGGCGGGCATCATGCGTCGCATTCTCCTCGTAGGAGAGATTCCAGTAGCTTTGGCGACATAGTAGGGCGTTGTTCGTCACTCCGTCGTGGAATGTCGCAAGGGGGGCCCTTTCATACTGGCCCTGCCGCTGCTGGCCACTTCAAACTCGTTCACGGTTTTGCGTCTTCTAGGCACTTCTCCAGGTAAGGACCTTGATATTGTCGAGACGCGCGCGCTCCGTTAAACCGCCGATAAACAGCAGAGCGGGGAAGCAAATTCGCCATATAGCAGTCAGCCTGTGCCTTCTCTCGCTGTGAGCGAAGATCATTTTCAAGCTTCGTCCGTCTTTCGACGCTGAATACATCAATTTCGTTCTCAAGACTTTCAAGTTCGATCTATAATGTCACAATCTCCCGGTCGAGAGCTTCGAGCTTGGACTTCTGAGTAAGCCGTAGGGCAGATGCAACCTTGTTCGTCTACGAGGTCGGTGGCCTTGTCGGGAACATACCGAATCTGAGATGTACCGCGCCATACACGGCAGCAGCTGGTAAGAAAGCATGAGCAAAGAATAAATGATCAGATCAACGCGCACCAGTCACCAAGGCGCTGCCTGCAATCTCAATCTCGACACCATGGTGAACCTCGTATCGTATCTAAGTTTAGGGCTACGAAGGACAGGGACGTTAGCTTCCACTGTTGGTTCTTAAATCTGCATCCTTTCCAATCGTTTTCCTATACTCGTCAGCTACGCCAGATGTTCGACACACTAAACGAGCAGAACACGGTGCGGATGCTTGAGTGTAGTAGCCCCGACGAGCTGTAAGCCACGTGCAAGAACAGATTTTACCATCTGGCCTCCACACATGTTACTCTCTGCCTTCCCAACACTGAAAAAAACGCATCTAGGGTTAAATGGACATCCCGTCAACCCAATACTGACGCATATGGGTCAAGTACTCACGGACTTTGTAACGTTTCCTCGACTTGACTCCTGATTCATGAGCCTGCCATGATTGGCTGAAAGGTCTAGCGATAGCACCATCTGGTCTTGTCGGGACTTTTGAATACATATAAATGCAAAACGCAACATGTACCGAAACCGAAGTTGCACACCTCCGGCACCTCCTTGGGTACAATCCGACTCGTGAGACCCTCGATAATCGCCGTCTTCCCTACCCCGGGACCTATTGGAACGAATTCAAACTAAGGATGTATCAAGGCCAACAGAAAAATCCAAGCACGCACGACCGGGTTCGACTTGGTTCTCCGGGGCAAAACTTGGCACGTGAGAACGAGCTTGCACGACAGAACAATCACATCAACTTTTGATCGCCCTACGGATCTCTGTCCGTACGGGCACGTCTAATGAGCACAACGCGTACGGCGACAAAGTTGTATGCGACACGTGCCTTCGTCTCGCCCGGCAGTAGGATCCAGCTTTCCGCTATGCGCCATCTCCATGAGATCCGTGCTCTGCAATAAAAAAGGATGGGAACAGCCGTTAGCGACGTCATCCTGAAACTATTGTGCAGACTCAACTATTCCTTCAACATCTCTCCCTTTTGCCGCGATTGCTGAAACAGAAGATATGGGTCTCCTCCTCCGCCTCCCACACCGCCGCATGAGGCCGCCGAGAAGCACAACCGCGTCCCACATCCGATTCAGGCACTCGTCGTCCAGGTCTGAAGCCGACAGGAGACAGAGCGAAGTTCAGAGGAAAGGGGGCTATGACTCGTCGGCTGAGCCATTTCGCGGCGTCAGCGGCAGAAGTGAGAGGGCCGTCGCCGACTCGGTCTCTGCAAAAGCAGACTGATCGTCTTGATACGACATCCGAAAAAAAGCGGGCGATTTTGAGCCCACAGTGGTCGTGACGCTGCTAGCGTGGTACATAAACAAATACCGCGTGTGAATTTTATAACTCAGTCTCGTCTCAGATAATCATGATACTCGTCGTTGATCTCAGATCGCCTGCAGCGCGAGATTGGAGACGTTTCTCGACAAATGCAACGCACTGGCACTGAGGTGGTGATCATGACGACGACGTGTTTCGATTTATCGGCTGACTTGCGAACCTAGGATATGGATGACGTCAAATATCAGCTACAAAAGGCCAAACAGGACAATAACGATCTCGAGACCGAGCTCCGAGGTACGGAAGACTGTTTTCGTACAAAGTTCTTGCCTGAAAGAGCCGCTACAGGAAACACGAATGTGGAACAGAAAGCCCGGCTCTTGGAAACGACTCAGGTGTGCGAAAACACGTCGGCGATCGAGCAACTGCATCAGGAACGGTTCATTCTTGCGTGAGATCACAAGGACCTTTAGCAGCGATATGCCCAAGCCTCCGAGGTGCGTTTTTGTTTCGTTGCTGTCTGTTGGAACAAGTCTTTACCTGACGCTCGTACGTGCCGTCGTCGCCTCCAGCGGGCTCATAAACTTCGAAGCGAATACGCGGCGTCTCAGATATCGCACGAGAACCGACGCCAGTAGCTAGACATCCATCTTGCCGAGATCGAGGAACTCCCGAGGCGGAACTGAATCGCGTCCGAAAAGACGCAGAGATCTTTGGTCGCGATCTGAAGGCGCTCCATGGAGAAAAGGAGAAAGCAAAAGGAGAAGCAAAAGGAGAAGTCCACGAAGGCGGAGCGTACCAAGAAACAAGCCCAGACACAGATTTGTCTGCTCACCGATCAGCTCGAGAGCCAAAAGACGAGGACCATGAGACTGCAGCAACACGTCTGTCACGGTTCTACGTGCGTACTCGCCTCGATTGTCCTTCATACAAGTGACGATCTCTGCTTTCAGCGATGACGGTCAGCTCGATGAGCTGAATGTGCAACATAAACGAGGGTGCAAAGGGTTGATCGTCCAGATCCGTTACTTGAAGGCCAAGTTCACACGATAATCGACGTTGCGGGACAATCTCGGTTATCAAAAGCAATACCCCCTCGTACTCCTGTCGAGTTTCGAAGCAAAGGTAATGTGGACAAACATCTCTCCGTGACCAGCGACAAACGCATCTTGGCATGTATATCACGAATAGGATACCCTAAACCCTCACCGGTCGTCATGAAAAAGCGCCGGACCTTTAAGAATGCTGCGTGGTGCATCGTGTTTATTCGCTGTGCAAGGTGCGTTTCTCGCCGGGACAATGCATACAAGTTCTCAATCTGGTGTAGGTTTGCGAGTAACGCCTGACGAGAAGCCTATACCAACAAGCAAATCACGGACGCCCTGCAAGAAGTTCGTCGACGTAGATCGATGGCTGAGCAAATAAGAAATGTTCTGTGTTGTCGTGTGTTTTGCGCACCGTGCTAATACATCCTCGAACTCTTGTTGTCTGTATCTTGTCCATGTTGTGTAGTGTGTCATCATAATCTCAGCTCTGAAATCAAACAGGACCGAGCGGCAAGGCAATACTACGAAGACTGGGACGGAGGCCGTCGCTGCTTGCGTGTTTCGGAGACAGTCCTAACTGCGTCCTTGTGGATAAACCACTCCAGATGGTGGTCGCGGCGACCAGGGCCCTAGCGAGGATGTATTAGTACGCGCAGAACGGCCAAGCGACTGGCGTACTGCATTTCGGGGAGATATGCACGGAGATATGCGGGGGCGATCGGGGCGACAGTCGTGCTTGAAACGTATGTATTTTGGGCGACAATTAATTAAACAAATTCTAATCACCTCCTTCCAGGTCTCCGTCACTCCAATAGGAATCATGCATCTCATACATGTCGGAGACGTCTGTATCGTCATCTGATACTTCACCATTCCCATCATCGTCATCCGACGCGTCCCATTCCAGGTCTGCAAGTGAAAGGCCGGGATCGGGGGAAGCATGATGATCTATGCGATGAGATTCACTCTCTGTTTCCCAGCCGTCATTTCCCGGAAACTCCCAGTCTAGATCAGAGAGCGAGAAGTCATTGTCGAGGTCATTGAATTCGTGGAGCAAATGATGTGATGTTCCAGAAATGGTAGGTGTATGGTCGGTAGGCGGGGTATGAGCGGTGGTAAGTGGGTCCTGGGTTGATTCCGCTTGATCTGCCGCAGCGTCCCGAAAATGAGAATAGGTGTGCCCCACACCCAGGCCCCAATGAAATCTCATCAACATATCACGATCCGCGAACCTGCGTCCAGCATCAGGAGATAATTAATATAGCTATGAAGTGTGGAGTACACTGTACCTGTTAATGTAGTAAAACTTCCAATCATTACAATCTTTCGCCAAACATGATGACGCAATGTTGTCTGGATGCAACCGGCCTTTTGCAAAGGCGGGGATGAGATGGCAGCCTCTCAATGCCTCTGCAGGATCAACAAAGTCAAATGCATCCTTGCTATACATGGGAACAAACCGCAATCTATCCAATGCGAGCCCGCCATAATGAGGATCAGGTGGGACCAATTCGAACCATCGGATGTGTAAGAAATCCAGTCGTCGAGGACTGTAGTCCTTGAGCCCCGGGCCGATGTATTGAACATTAGCATGATAGACGCCGATGATCCGAGCATAACAGAAACGATGTGGCTCAACTATTCCAGAGCCGTCTGTGGATCCTCCATCCAACATCATAATGTCGCGATGGTCGGTGTTCGGATTTAACGTATCCTGACTGCGACGAACATCGTACGTGGTGTAGTTTATACGAAATATGTTGTGCCCGTAGATTCGGCCGCTCTTGAACAATATGTGATCGAGTGAAACTTCTGACGTGTTGTAGTTGTTATCTAGACCCGGGAGCGCCTGGCCGGTACTTGGTTCGGAGGCATTGGAGTGAACCAACTTGATGCGAGGGAGGAGGTGGGACTTCAATTTCGGGATGAAGTCCTATCATTTTGTTCAATCTTATTCAAATTGAGATACCGAATCTGTCCATACCGCTATCGCTGGATCATCAGCATTTTCACGAAGGAAGCGATCAAGATCGATCGGGTTGTGTTGCGATTTCCCAATATTGTAGCGTTCATCTGGAATATTTGGTACAGATTCCGGTGAACCGTTGTTGATTTCGGACTCGCGAACGCGGCGTATCCTTGCTTGTCGTCGCTCTATCCGAGTCAATTGACGGAGGAAGTTTTTTCTACTGGTGCGTGCATATCTCCCTTTTCCGACTCTATGCTCCCGTTCACCCTAAGGCACCAGTCGAGACTCAATTGATGTACACAGTAATGAACAGCTACTCACTGTCTGTGTCGAGTAGGAGTCCGTGGTTCCATATAACCTAATGGTGGCAGTGTAGTCACCGAGGGCGTGAAGCTTGTAAGTACGGAGATTGAGGGTTTTTGGTCTGCACCCTGAGGCAGTGGTGGTGGAGCCCCTACCCTCCTGCTGAGAGCGAGCGCGGGCCTCACGACGTTGACGACCGAGAGCCTCACGTTTGAGCTCTTTGGTGTTATATAAGGGACATGTGTCTGCTACGAAAGCACGGATAGCATCTCCGAGGCGCTGAGTGACCTTATCCATGATCCCTAGCGTTTCATCGGTGTGCATTCGCAGCTTCGCGAGGCCGTGCCAATGACAAAGTAAGTAGAGAAGCGAGAGGACGGCCGAGTTGTGAGGATGAGGAAGCAAACCTTCAAATACAGGGATGGCGCACTATGCAACTCGAATCAGTTTGAAGGCCATAGTAGATGACATTGGACCGCCAACACACCTGAAGGATATCTTCGAAATCGTGAGCTGCTATTCTTTTCATCTCGGATACATTCTTCGAAAAGCGCCGAATTGTATCTTTTCCGAATGTAGGGACTTGGCGATACCTGTATATAGCACAAACATCAATTGATCAGTAAAATCATTCTCCACGTTGCAGCAACTTTCCTTCGATCAAGTTCACACAATTTGTTTCCTTTCAAACTGTCGAGCATGCGTAGAAGATGGGTTAAAAGAGCTTTCCAGACCCCTAGCTCAAACTCATGCAGGAGATCGACCACCAGCATTGCAAATACATTCAGGCCGAGAACGCGCAGCTTCTCCGAAAAGGCATTCTGCGGTTGTTAGCATGAACATAATGAGACCATTTGAACCCATACCTACCTGAGTGGGGATGAGGGACTCATCTTTGAGAAGGGCTTGAATGTGCGGAGACGTAACAGCATAGTTCTTCTTGTATACAAGATCCCGCGCCTTGAGGACTTTGTTCCGTCGGTCATCACCGTCAACCCGAGCCAACGTCTGTCGTTCGGACATATCCTTTCGGTTACCCATCTCAGGGACGCGTTCCATGGGAACGGTGCACCTCGGACACGGGCATAATCCGAGATTCCGTATACATGCTATCAACACCCTATGAATTCAGCAGACAGATTGAGATCAGTAGATAATGCAAGCAGGTACGGATAGAACGCACTTTTCTGGATAATCAGCTGAATATGTAAATATCCGAGGATAAAATCGCCGCCTAATCCCATCACAACACAAAATCACAACTCCATGCCGATACGCCTCCAAGAACTCCTCGTCGAGGAGTATCTTCCACTGCTCGTGGAACAGCTCGCGCTGGCAGTGAGTACGGAGTGCATCACTTGCTGCTTTATTACCCAAATGTTCCACCAGAAACTCTTTGAATTCATCCGGTAGCTAGAGAAGAAAATGAGACCGGTTTCAAAGGCAAACGGAGCAGACATACCACCTGGAAATATGCCGCGTGGGAACAAAGGCCCTGCGTCGGTTGGCACCTACGGTACTTCGAATCATTGCCAAAGTATACATACAGCGGCCACAGTTTGACATCACCAAACGCAGTCAGATGAGTAGAGTCCGACCAGAACATAAGAGCCGCGACAACACGCGGCAGATCGCATCCGGGTTCTGGTGGAGCGTCCTGAAGTGTTTGGTTTGCTTCGAGAAATGCCGCAGATGTGAAGAGTTCACCGTAGACTCGGATATCATGGTTCCGGTGAGGTGGGTGCCATTGTAATTCATATGGCTCTAAGTGAAAGTGTGATGCGTGGGCCGGGTTTGTAATCTTCTCCTTGATGATCGAGAGTAGGGGACGGTGATAAAAACCATCGACAACGTAGTTCTTTGGACCCGGGTTCTTCGAGTGACTATGAAACGGTACCGAGATTGAAACAGAAGAGCATTTCCAGCCGACATCTTCCTCCAACCATTCCGGGACATCTCCGTCGAATTGGTTGTGTCCGAGTTGCGAGTCGATGGTATCCCAAGCGGTCTCCAACACGACCGAAGGCCGGAAGGCGGGGTCTCCGATGATATCGAGCAATTGTCTAAAAGTCTCCTTGGATTTCTGGGCCCCTAGGTTCCAATACCAATCCCCGAGACGCATCGAGCTCTCGTCGGGGTAAGGGTGATATGGATTCTCAACTGTATTGGAGGCTCTGGAACTAGAGGGTTCTGAGTCGATGTGTGCTGAGTGCACGTTCTCGACCGAATACGGGTCTTCCGGGTCGTGGCGAGGGGGAGAGTCGGTGTTGTACACACGGAAAAGCCCAAACTTGTTTATCTGCGTCCTGAGTGACTTGCGGACCGAAGTGTAAAGGGACTGCTTCAAGGACGCGGAGGGAGTGGCTTGGGACGATGATGATGGGACATTCGTGTCATCTTTGGAAGCAATTTTGGCGTTTGAAAAGATTTCTGGAGGAGGAAGTGATGGGAGGTTTTCTGGCAGCGTATCCCGGAAACGTAATGGTAGCCTGCGATTAGGGCGTCGCAACCTTTCCTGTGCTAAGCTGGATGGCTGGTTATTCGCTGGTTGCTGCTGCGGTACGACCATCTAAAAGGAGGAAACTCATTCATCTAAAGGCCAGGAAAAGATAACCTCTGATTACACACCTCGCGTGAATCGGATGAAGCCAGGTCTTCAAACGATTCTGAGGCATGGGCCGCAGAGGTGGTATGTGCAAGCCCGCCATCGGCAGAAGAACCCGGTGTTGGGCTAGGAGTCCTACGTCGCGCTTTTTTCGCGTGATAGATTTCCCTTACCCTTGCAAGGGCACCAGAAAGCCGCTTCTTGCCTTTGCGGCATCCCTTCTCGTGGCGGGTAAAGGCGCCTATGTCGGCGTAAGCTCGACCACAGACACACGTTTGTGTGAAAGCTCTGTCATCCATAATGTGGTTGAGAACGTTCTCAGTGAGTCACAAGTAAACTTGAATCTCACGCTGTGAAGACGGTCACATGACCAAGAATTCCACGTAAATTGTTCAGATAGATAAAGCCCTCCGGGCGGTCCTGGACCCCGGACAGTTACACTTGAAGCTGGCTGCAATTTGCTGTAAAGCCGCTGCAGGCAAATCTAGTCTATCCAACCTATGCAGAGGTAAATCAACCACAAGAACATTAGTACGTCCAGGTGCATTACCGTCATACACCGAGACAAATGTGAACGAACGCAACACGCTAACGGAGATGACATTGTCATCAACAACAACACCAGAACGAACATTGTCATTGTTGATGACACGAACATGACGCACAGGCAGCTTACGCAAACGTCTCGAGTGGGCCAACGCACGAAAGCGCACGCTCAACGACAGAGGGGAACACTGAGAACAAATATGTGCACGCAGTACATTCACTAAAGTTTCTTTTCTGGTCCGCGTAGTATGAAAAACACCATGAGTAAGCCTGAGAGCAATAGTGCGAAGATCACAAACCCGTAGTTTAAGAAGAGAATCTACACATTCAGCTGTATTGCGGAAAACGACGCAAATCATTGGGCCATTAGGCCACCACCGCACATCGATATCTGGAATAGAATCAGTAGCCGCGATTGACAAAAATTCGAAATCACAGTGCAAGCGATCCCGGGCCATTGACACACGTCCGTCCGTGATATCTGAATCACGCAAGCAAACACCCTCAATAATGAGTGAACGAACATTTAGAATGGTGGTTGATATGGAGGGATTTTCCGCCGATATCGAGTGTGAAGAGTGAAGAGGTGAAGCACAACTACGGGCGAGACAAGAAGAGCAATCCGGCCATGCGCGAGACATAAACAAGGAAGCCGACATCCACATTAAGACAGAATCCAATGTTCGGCAACACGCGTGAAATCAAATGTACAA
>JBBPNU010000090.1:0-29707 GCA_038091055.1 Leccinum angustisporum
CCCCGCGCCCCCCCCCCCCCCCGGCGCCCCCCGCGCCCCCCCCCCCCCCCCGCTGCGGGGGTGGTGGGAGTGGAGGGCGGAGGGGTCGACGTTGTAGACGTAGAGGAAGTCGACTCGCCAGGACAAAACAGACCCATGACATAGATACACGGCGTACTTGACGAAGGGGGAGTCGTCGATGTGGACGTACTAGAAGTCAATATGAGAGGAGGGGTCGGAAAACTCGTAGATGTAGATGGAGTCGACGAGTCAGGACAGAGCAGACCCAAACCAAGGAGACCATCACACGTCGAACTCGGAGTGGGAGTGGGGGTCGACGCAGGAGGGGGCGTCGATGAAGGCGTACTAGTAGTCGATGTGGGACAGTGGGAGAAGAGGTCGGAAAGCTCATCGTTGTAGATGTAGTCGAAGTCGACGGGTCAGGACAGACCAGACCCAAACACACGTCGAACGAAGTGGAAAGTGGGGGTCGACGATGTAGGAGAAGGGGTCGAAGAGCTCGTCGTCATAGATGTAGAAGAGGTCGACGAGTCAGGACAGAGCAGACCCAGACCCCAACAGACCATTATACGTCGAACTCGGAGTGGGAGTGGGGGTCGACGGTGGAGGCGAACTAGAAGTTAATGTGGAAGAAGGGGTCGAAGAGCTCGTCTTCGTAGATGTAGAAGAAGTCGACGAGTCAGGACAGAGCAGACCCAAACCCAAGAGACCATTACACGTCGAACTCGGAGTGGGAATGGGAGTGGGGGTTGACGATGTAACCGTACTAGAAGTCGACGTGGGTGTTAGGGACGACAAGGTAATTTGCGAGGTGGTCAGCGTCGGCATCGGCATAGGCCAGCCAAGCAATCCACCACAGGAGCTGGAGGAGGACGACGAAGGGGGGGAGGACGGAAGAAGTCGAGTTCGTACTCTGGCCATCGAGCAGGTTGACAAGGGAGTCGGCCAAATTACCTGGAGAGAGGAGAAATAACTGTGAGCACGGGGGAGGGAAGCGGGAGAGGATGGACCGAGACCGAGACCGAGACCGCCCTGTGGTTCCCCGTGCTTGAGGGAGAGGGCGTCGGGCATGTGACTTTGAGAAGGAGAAATGGGAAGCGTCGATGATGGGGAGGAGGAGAACGGAGAACGGAGAGAATCATCTAGAATAGTGATGAAAGTTAGGCAAATGAGCGTAGATGGCTTGCAGAGGGCAGCTGCCTGCCAGTGCAGTTGTTGTCAAGAAAGCAAATGGACAAGAAAACGAAGAGAATCAGTTAAGGGTGACGCACACCGGTCACGATTCCCTCTCACTGACCTCTCCCTCAAATAGTCCGTGAACTCGAAATCCGTCGCGCCGACTGCCGTCCGTTTGGTCTCGAGTCCTCCACGGGATCCTTGTCCATCTCGACATTGCCTTCGAGTTGAGATTGTTGCGTGCTGCCCGCATCATGATGACCCCTTGCGCGCGGAGCCCGATACGCCACCACTGTACGCATCTTGGTGTTCCAGAAGGCAGCCTGGCACGTAAGGATGAGGCAGTCGATGATGTTGTCCCCATCCGCGAACACCACCGTACCTAGCTTCAGTGCCCATGCCTTCTCACCTGGCACGATCGTCAGCTTAACTGGACACAGCGACGGATGGGAGAGCACTACGCTCAACAACAGTATCATCATATCAGCCTTCTGATGCATTTGAGGATAATGAAGGATAAGCCGCGGGGGAGTTGTCATGTTAAAGTTAGATGGTCGACGGTACTAGGCTCGGAGGTGTGCAGTGAGGGATAAAAAAGGGACGAAAAAAAAACCCACCACGACACGGTACACGCAATTTTACCTCCATCGTCTTCGTCTCCCTTACCCCGACCACCACACTGTGACCACCATGCTTCCGCCCACGCCACCAGCCTCTTGCACGTATCCACCGTGTCCAGAACGACCGATGTACACTTTTGGGCTCTCGTACTATGCGAGAGGGACGACGCCCGTCTCGATGGTCTGTAATCCACGAGAGCGATCGTCAAGACGGAGTGATGGATCAGAGAGAAGCGGAGTTTGCACATGATTTTTCAGCGTTGGACAAGGTCGATGATCGTTGGCATTAGATATGATACGGCTCGAGAGCCGTTTGGCTCAATCGATGGAAGGAAACTTTGCGCGTATATTTACGTAACCACAAGCTTATGTGTTCAATGAAATGACTGGTTTCAAATTATTCCCCATCTATCCACTCAGGTTCGCTACCCAATTCCTCATACATGTCATCTTGGTGCTCCTCTTCTCCGTCATCCCAGTCTCCGTTTGCTTTATTGGCCTCCACGTCGTCCCCTCCATCCACGTCCCAATCAAATGCCTCACGATTCCCAAGCGTCAACTCCGCCGCTTCATCTGAGTCGCTTGCGTTGTCATGACATGGGGAACGATTCCTGGTTCGTGTAGTACTGCCCATAGCATTGCCCCTGCCCTGCTGATCAGACCGGATGGAGTCTCTGATACCGTCATGCTCTTTGGAATGGGCATAGATGTGGCCAATTCCAAGGCCCCAGTGGTACCGGAGGGCCATGTCTCGGTCGACGAATCTATTCATGGTGAGTCAACATATTCAACACTTCGTTCAAGACAGATCACCAACCGGTTAATATAATATCGCTTCCAATCATTTCCATCATGAGCAATACCAGACATAGAAACCCCATCGGGGTGAAGCTTTCCAGATGCAAAAGCTGGAATCAGGTGACAACTCCGGACCACGTCAGCGGGGTCAATAAATCCAAAAGCGTCGTCCTCCGCCATGGGGACAAACCGTAGGGTATCAAGAGTGACACTGCTCCCAGCGGGTTGGTGGACCAACTCAAACCAGCGTATCCAAAGGAATTCAATTCGACGAGGCTGATAGTCCTTTAGTTCCGGTCCAGTATAGATGGTATTTGCATGGTAAATGCCAAGCACACGAGCATAGCAAAAGGCGTGGACCGAAGAGCCAGACAACATCATGATGTCTCGATGTTCCGTGTTGGGGTTTACTACATCCTGTGCCCGGCGAACGTCGTAAGTGGTGTAATTGATGCTCATGAGGTTGTGGCGATATATATTATTACCCCTCAAAACTACTTGACTCAACGTAGCGAAGTCTTGAGCTGTTTCCGTGTTGGATGCAGGACGTGACGAATCTTCCATAGGCCCAACCCCGTGCATTGCTCGTGCATGTGGTAGCAAATGTGCTTTCAATTTAAATATAAAGTTCTAAGAATCCTTCATAAGAGAACCGTAAGGCACATGCAGGATTAATGAAAACGAACCCTTGTAGCCGGATCATCTGAATTGCGTCGAACAAAGGTTGTAAGGTCCTCGGGGTGATTTTGTGATTTGCCAATATGGTGGTGCTCGTCTGGTGAATTTGGTACCTCCTCAAGTTGAGTCGATGCGGAAGTCGAACAGAGCATGGAGATCCGACGTATGCGTGCTTGACGGCGCTCAATGCGGGTAAGTTGCATGATGTATGATTTCCGACTTGTGCGAGTGTACCTAGCCTTTCCGACTCGGTGTTGGAGCTCGCCCTGAAAGAGACAGATTAGTACCGGTGAGACAAGCCAACGGTGTGAACACGTCACTGTCTGTGTTGAATATGAATCCGTCGTGCCAAAAAAGCGTATCTGAGTTGCATAGTCTCCCAAAGCATGTAATTTGTATGTTTGCAAACTGAGTGTCTTGGGGCGACGAGCACTCGTAGACGCAGACGCACGGTCCACAGCAGGAGCAACAGCGGGGCCGTTTTTCGTGAGACGTTCTCGTGTTTCGCGACGTTTGCGGGCTTCCATCTCCCGTGGCAGTTCTTTTGTTATAAATTCAGGGCATGTCTCTGCTACGAACGCTCGAAGGTTGCTTGCTAGCTCCACAGTCACATCATCCAAGATCTTTAATGTGTCGTCTGTGTGTAGGCGCAACTTTGCAAGTGCGTGCCAATGACACAATAGAAACAAAAGGTGCAACATACTTCCGTTGTGAGGTTCTGGAACAAGACCCTCGAACACGGGAATAGCACACTACCAGAATACGGTGTAAGTTTCTTGCTCAATCAAAACTTATGTATGAGAAACGTCACCTGTAAAATATCCTCGAAATCCCGTGCGGCCATCTTCTTCATCTCAGAGGTATTCTTAGAGAAACGCCTGATGGTATCTCGTCCGAAAGTGGGTACTTGTCGAAAGCTTCAAGACAGATAGTATATCAGACACCCCAGTTAAGGTGACACGGGCAGTCACGTACCGCTGGTCAAGCTCGTGGATCATGCTTCTCTTTTGTGCATCCAGTATACGTAGGAGGTGAATAAATATAGCCTTCCAAACCCCAAGTTCAAACTCGTGTAGAAGGTCTACCACCAGAATAAGAAAAAAATCAAAGCCCGTATGGCTCAGGCTCTTAGAGAATGCATTCTGCGAAGCCTGGTTAAGCTAGCTCTATGACTGAACGAGAAACAAACGCACAAAGGTGGGGACGAGTGACTCGGGTTTCAATAGCGCTTCAACTTGAGCAGTATCCACCGCGTAATTCTTCTCGTAGATGAGCTTTCGAGCCTCGGAAATTTTAGCTCGTCGCTCTGCTGTGTCGGTACGGGCATGGACCTTGCGCTGAAACATGTCCTCCTCAGTGGCGAGCTGTTGAACACAGTTTTTCGGAGTCAGGCAACGCGGGCACAGACATGTACCGAGGTTCCGGATGCATGCTATCAAAATTCTACTTGATGATCAGTTCCGTTCTGTAAAGTAAATAAGATGTCTTACTTCTCAGGGTAGTCCGCTGAGTAGGTGAATATCCGAGGATAAAATCGTCTCTTTATTCCATCGCAGCACATGATGACTATCCCGTGTTCGTAGGCGTCAATGAATTCTGTGTCAAGTAAAACTGACCATTGTTCTTGGAACAGTTCGCGATGGCAGTGCGCGAAGAAAGAGTCGTTTGGCATCCTTCCTCCAGTGTTATGCGTCGCGAAATCCTTGAATTCGTCCGGAAGCTGGAAGTGAGGTGGTCAAAAGAACATTTTTCTGCACGACAATAGAGAACTCACAGTTATAAAATACGCCACATGCGTACAAAGGTTACTGGTTGGCTGACACCTGTAGTACTTGGATTCGTTGCCGAAGTAAGCGTAGAGAGGCCAAAGCTTCGCATTACCAAAGGATGACAAGTGGGTCGAGTCGGACCAAAACATAAATCCTGCAATACATCGGGGTAAGTCACACCCGGGCTCCGGTAGCGAATCTTGCAATTGTTGGAGTGGGCTTGAATGAATGCATCGGACGTAAAAAGCTCGCCATGAACGCGTACATCTTTGTCCGTGTGTGGGAGCTGCCATCTGAGTTCATATGGCTCGTAATGAAAGAGGCGATCATGCTCAGGATCTGTAAGTTTTTCGCGGATGATAGATACCAAGGAACGATGATGAAAGTCTCCAGCGCAATAGGTTTTGGGGCCGGGATATTGGTAGCGACTATGGAATGGCACAGAGATTGTGATAGGCGTCCGTCGCCAGTTGTCATCATCATCTAGCCACTCGGCCTCATGCTCCCGGGTATCTTCGCCCAGCTCACAGTTAATTGTCTTCCAGTTCGTTTTCTCGACATCCTGAGGATGGAATTCAGAGTTACCAACAATTTCTAAGAGCTGCTTAAAGCTCTCCTGGGACTTTTGAACGCCTTGGTTCCAGTACCACTCCCCAAGACGGAAAGAGTTCTGGTTCGGATAAGGATAGTAGGGATTTCGAGAACTGCCAGATTCGCGACTGATTATAGGGTCTGGGTGCGGATGGTTTATTGAATGAGGATCTTCAGGATCGTGTGAGGGAAGCGAGACTGTGCGATAGAGCCGATATAAACCAAACTTGTTGATCCGGCTTTTGAACTTTCGAAGGCATGCTCTCGCCAACGACATAGGTTGTGACCCAGATGTCTGAGGGTCTGCTTGAGGTACATCTGTAGGAGGAAGTGGCATGGGAGATTCTGGAAGGCAATCCCTAAATCGTAGGGGTAATTGACGGTTCTGTCGACGGGGCCTACGCTGTGCCAAAGACAGTGTGTCATCCGAGTCTTCCCGTTCGAACTCGTGGCCTAGATGACCCTTGAGGCGAAAGAAATGAGCTTTTTTCAGTCTAGCATATGTACGGGCACATACGAAGTTGTTGTCCTGTATAGTGACAGGAGTATGCTCCTCTCGAGATTCGGGACCGTCGCCGCCATCAGGATGGGCACTGAGGCGAGCTTTTTTGCTTTGGTATATCTCTTTCGCCTTTTCGAGGGCGCCCAGCAAGCGTTTCTTGCCTCTTTTACATGTCTTCTCATGCCTGGTGAAGGCCCCGATGTCACTGAAAACGCGACCACACACACACGTCTGTGAAAATATGGTGGACATGAGAGAAGTAGTAAGTAACGGCAGGACTCGTGGCTGAACTCCCGACAATGATTCGAGGAACAACCTGCCAAACTTATTTTCACACCCTGCTTTCGAGCTTGAGTAAGATCATAGTATTAATATATAATGGCCCATCATGGAAAGTTGGCAATACAATACCGACTCGGAAACTAATTTACAGCCGAACTCCGTCGCAGGAACTTCAAGCTTATTGAGGACACCAACCAGGACAGAGTAGGATGGAAAGATAACGTACTTTTGTTCAAATTTCGCAGGCGATATCACTAAAGTTATAAGTGGTCCAAGTGGATTTCGACATTCCGAATGGGTAGTATGACTCGGACATTGTATTTGGAGTTGAAGACCGGAAGTGGTCATCGTATGAAAGTCGTCAAGCTAGCGAGCGTACACGAGGGCATAGTGACGTGACCAGGTAGCGCAGTCCGCACACCTTACCATTGTGTCCCTGGGGCGATGACAGGGGACACAGACGTCATGATGCACGATTGAATTTTTGGAATGTGGCCGTATTGGTCGAATCCGACTTTGGAGTTATCGTGCGTACGAGACGAGGCCACCGCGGTGAGACCGATCCTTGATGTAGGTGCCGTCACTGACGAAAGTCAAAGCTGGCGAGATAGGTGTCGTTGGGTACGTAGAGGTAAGTGGGAGAGCGACGCAGATGCCGTTGAGAGTGCCCCACGGGACAAGACGGAGGTAAAAGTCGTCGACCATGCCCGGTTCATCGAGGCGGGATTAAAGCACTGGCACCGAGAAGTGAATATAACCCATCTCATATCCTCGTGCATGGGAGTCAAGGTTGGCTTCAGATTCAACAGCTCCGTGGTAGGCGCACATTCAAGTTGGGTGCACACATTTCATTGACGAATAGATGATAGCGCACCTCTACCCGGGCACGATGTCCTTTACCTAGAACAAAAGGTTGCTGGGAGTATGTTAGTTCAATATTGTAGTTTATATCACTACAACTACAGTATTACTTGAACACGAGAGAATCAAAAAAGTCATATCATCAAACATATAACAACCTCTGGTTACACGGACTCGGACGTTGGTGCACACGTTACAAATACCAGCATACTTCGACAAAAGTCTATCCTTGAAATATACCACATATTAGGAAAAGGTCAAGGATCCTAAGGTGGCACACACACTTTCATGACAAGGGTAAGCAAGTATAAGTTGTAATTTTGGAATGACGTCGCAACTCACGAACGCTTGGTCCCCAACCATGGGAAGCATCTAGCACTAGGAAATGATATGGGACTCTGCCGTGCTAACAGTCCCTATGACAGTAAGGATGTCATCAGTAGTGTTCTCACTATCCTCATCGAGCTCTGCGGTGTCTTCGATCTCTTCAACAAGAATCGACTGGTGTGTGTCGAGATGGCTCTGCAGCGAGGCAAGCTGGTATATGGTCCACCTTTTCTTCTGCAGGGTTTCCTTCAACACGGAGACTCGATGCTCTGGGAAGAGGACAGGTATATTCAACTTCAAGTTGGGTAGAATCTGTTTTGGAGGATTTGGTAAGTACAGGCTTGTGAAATAGCGGACGACTCACCAATTCGTGCATGGCTTTATTCAAAGCTGCCGTGTTCGCAGCCGTGATAGGACTGCCATTGTCTTCGGCATAGTTGGTGGAACTCTGCGACCAGCATCTAAGCTGGGAGGATTGGGGGGAGAGGTAGTGGAAGGTGAGCCCTGGAGCAGGAGGACGAGGGAATGTAGGAGGTAGCTCCATAGAATACAATTCCCGGGCCTCTTTCTGTGACGCCATGGTTTAGTCGGTGAACAGCCGGAGTTGTCGCACAAAAGTGGCTTATATCGGTGTTTGAAATTTTAGGAAATCCTAGCCCCGAATACTATCGGCTCAACATTGTCCTAACGCAAATCATCTTTCTCGACAGTACATCTGTGTTGCAGAGTGCACGAGGAATCTAGGTATGTAGTTTCAGTTATCACACTCAACGAGGTGCGAGGAGATCCCCACCGGAGATCATGATACCAGCCGAGCTGCCATCTATCTCAGGCTCATTGAGAGCTCAGCGCTCATCTATTGGCACAAACCTGTTTTGCGCGGGGCTGGTTGGGTGGACGATACGAATATGCAGGAATGGCCCGATGATCCATTGACCGACTCCAGGCAATGCCACCTTCCAGATCTATGGGGCGTTTCATTGTTGTCCTTCACATACGCTAGTGCACACGTCCCGCCTGCTTTTCAAGTTCGGTTCATTGTGACAGTGACATCGTAGCTAGCAAATCTAAGTTATCAGTGCCGTTGGTAACAAATCTAGCTGGATCTTACCCGCGCGGTCCTCTCCTCGTCTGGCAAGGAGTCATCAGTGTCACCTTCATTTCGGGACCTGCAGGACGTGCCAGAAAACCGACGACGTGGAACGCATCTGGGTGACGACAAACGATTTGTCGAGTAGCGACGAGACCTCGCAGAGCTGACGAACGCGTCGGATGGCGGTACAACAGTTGTTGAGACCGCAGAGGATCGTGGTCAAGAGGAGACACGCAGGGAGTCACACTGAAGTCGCTAGCTACGGAGGAGTGAAGTCAGCACCTAGACCAACTTGAGAACGTGCGAGACGGCTTACCAGCACCGTCGAAACCACCCGATAGACCCATCGCATCTTGAGGGGGACTTCATTGTGAAGGTGCTTGTGTGTCCTGTGCTTCCCACAAGCCGCTCATTATCTCCATTAGCGCCTTTAGCCCAGCGACATGAACACATAAGAATGAGCCTTCGAACGAAATAAAAAAAGGAAGAAAAACAGGCGGGCGAGGAGCGTCCGTGTCCAGCATGATGGTGACAACAGTCCACGAGGAACAAGAACTGGATATAAGATTAGTGAAAAGGAACGATACACCGGCAGATCCATGACCAATCGAGATATCGAGAAAAATGGGATGGAATCGCCAAGAGCGATAGAGAACAGGTTAAGAGACAACATGCGAGTCGGAGCGAGCGAACAAGCGAACATAAACGAAGACCGGGCGCAGACAGGTTATCGATGCAATAATGTAGAACAAGAAACGACAGATGCCTGCACAAAGTGTCTTAGTCACAACGCTCAATCGAAACCAAAAGCGAGACTCACATGCGAGATAGACCAACACATGTGCATACACCAGCGATCCAAATGCTCTAAGTTCCCATCCCGGTGCGACCCCGGCTGTGCCAATGGACTCGACCGCAAAGCTCCCGTTCCACCCAAACCAAATAATGCGGCGTTCGATACATTCGACATGGTTCTCAAATGGATCTGCCCGTCCGTCTCCGCCATGCCCACGGTACATGGACGACACTGACTTGCGCCGAAAAATGATGATGCACCTCCGCCTCCACGGTAGCGTACGCGGTCCATCACATCGTCCACGATCCTCCCAAGATCGACCTCGATCTCGTCCGACTAGTGTGTTGGTCAGCCGTACATGCTCGTGTAGATGGCACTTGACCGGCCCCCGTGGGTGAGCCCTACGGCGTCTCGTGATTGGTGTACCCGCACTGCGGTGGTGCAGCCAGTGGGGGTTGTGCGAGGTCAAGATCAAGATTATCGTCCTCGCCATGGAGTAAGTTGGCGCGCGTATACGCCTGATTCTGCTTGCGCGTGATGCGGTCAAGAAAGTCGAGTTGCTTGAAGCTTTTTCGGCGGGCGCAAAGGCGAAAGTGAGGATTAGGATCATAAGTGCAGCGCCGCCGATGATGGCGCTGCGTTCGCTGGAGGACGAGGTCGTAGATTCGGATATAGTTGTCGGAATGGTGGTTGATGTGGGAATGAGGTGTGGAAGAGAATGGAGAAGGAAAACAAAGCGACGTACGACGGATGGTCAGCCATTGACCTAGACAGGGTACGAGGAGGTTTTGGTCCGCTTCTGGGACAAGGAAGATTTAGACTGGTTCACGATGTCCATGACGGTCGGTCGTAGGTCCTCCTAAGCTCGGCTAAGGGCTAACTCAGCGACTGGAAGAACGTTCAAGAGGTAAGGTATGAATATCACTCACTTCTGGAATGAGAAATGTGTGGCACGCAGCTTTGGGCGAGGTTCGGGGAGCCACAAAAACAATCGTTGAGCAACAGTATCGACTCTTCTCCGCCTCGATCCTGCTGCTCCTCTTGTCCGGGGTGATGATATCCAGAACGGCCACCTTAACTATCTTGGGATGTCCGGGAACAGCACTATCGAGAGAATAGCCAGTTAGTATGCACGAGAAGCAATTTTCCCGAAAGATACGGATGGAGTCAACGTACCTAGGACGATAGGTATTCATGATATGAAAACACTCGATGCGTTTCACGCCGTTCCTCGCAGCCAGCCTCGAAAAAGGCATTCACTCTTAATTGGGAAGGACGACGACGTCGCCGTATCGGTCGATGAATGTCGCCCACTCACTCTTCTGCCAGTGGATTCGTCAAGGGAGCCAACAGGGGCGGTTCCATCTCGACGGTTCCGTGGAGACGTAATACGTCCGTCCGTCCGTCCGTCCGTCTCCGACGATGGTGTTCAGATGAGCGGGTCGTTTGGAGAGCATCGAAAGAAGAGTCATGTGTCGAGTCCGGCGCGGCTGCACGGACAAAAGAGGTAGGGATAGGGACAGACGTAAAGCGTCGACGGGTGCTCACATATCATTCTCAAAGCTTCCTTGAAATATTCGTCTTCCACCCCAGGCAGCAACAACGAATTTTGAGAAAGCTTAGGTGCACTTGGTCGCTTGGCAGAGTTGGTGTGCCGTGCAGCGAAGACGATGGCGAAGGAGGCTGTGTTGTGGGTGGGACAGGGGACGACGAGGTTGGGGAAGACGTAGGGTCGGAAGAGGTAGACGAGGAAGAGGAAGAGGGTGTAGTATGGCTCGAAGTGGTCCTGGCTGTGTGGTCACTGGTGGGAGAGATCGGAGTGGACTGTGAAGTGCTGCGGGGTCAATGGACATGTTAGGACGAGTGTGGAGAAGAGAGGTTACCTTGACCTTTCCGTCGAACTCAACGTCTCTGTGTTTAGGTCGTCGGGCTTTATGTAGATGATGAGGATGTCACTGAGGTCGAGCCAGAGGTCTATACAAGTGAGCGAGGGCACTGGGATGGATGTTACAAGATTCATACCGTGACCACTGGCAATAGGTGCCACATTCGAGCAGCAGCTTGGCACCCGCGGCTATGCGCGTATAGACCAAGGAACGTGGCGTTGAGTATTGACAAGAGAAAGGCGTGGGACTGTGGGATTGCTTTTGCGCTGGGAACTGCGGGGATTCCTCATTATACGGAGATAGTTTCCTACGTAAGTCGAGGCATGAGGCCGGCGTAAGATTTAGTAGTCTATGCCTGAGAAGCACACGATCACTGACCCGTCGCCCCTCCGACGATCTCCTTCCCTCGAGCCATCTAAGCACCGAACGCCTAGATTATATGAATCAACTTGAGAGACAGGCGCAGTCACGGTGGATCGGCTGCACCGATGGCGGTGTTGACCAAGAACGAAGATAGTAAGTTACTAGGTACGTTCAACTTGAACGACTCGGAGGACGGCGGCTTGCCAGTGAAGCTTGCGCGATTATGTAATGACGAACAGCGGCAAATTCCGGCAAGATAGAGAAAACCGCGTGTACCGTGTGTCGTATTGGTACGTGCTACATCTTTTTTTGTTTTTGTTTTGATAAATCAGCTCACTTTTCTAAGAGGCCATAGATCTGCTAGAGGGAAACCTATCCCGGATAATTTACCATGACGAGAGATGCCTGGCGAACGGAAACGGTGGCTGAGGGGAACACGGTCAGGATCGGTGGGCAGGGTTACATAGTACATGCACCGACAAACTAGATCCGTTCGAGTTTGACCCACGACATGTCGCTACCGCGCCAATATCCACCGCATTCGATCAATTGACGCAAGAAAGAGATGACGCGCTGGGTGTCATATTTGTCTTGGCAAATTGATCTCGTCAGGTCAATCTGAACTGGCGCAAGGATGATACCGTCTTGCAGTATTCGCAGTCTTGAGAATGAGCTCGGGGGTGGTGGCGCTGGAAAAGTTGAGACCGACGACTTCCATGTCGGGTAGCTTGCGAAAGGCACTAAAGGACGTCATGGTCTTCCCGGAACTTGAACCGGGACGCCCACACAACATGAGAGGCTTGTGTTCAGAGAGCCACGAGTACAAGACTTCCTCGTGGCGCACGGTATCCATCGTCGGCACGACAACATCAGCCGCCGTAACAGAGTGTGCGTCGATCTCTATCTTGGACTGCCAAGCGATCCAATCCCCAGTAGCGATCTGGACATCAAAGTCGATAAGCTTCGGCGGCCATTGGCGGTAGGTCGATGCCAGTTTGCTTCCGCAGGAATTCGCCTATCTCCGCATGCAAGTCCAGTTTCGCGGGAGAATGTCCATATGTTGCTGACAAGCAAACGCTTGGTGACATATTGTTCGACCTTCTCCGGGGGCAGCGGGAAATCCGAGTGTTGGTTATTGTACTCGATAATGTTGCGCGCAGTCTTGTTGAGCGACGAAAAGAGGGTATGGAGTGCACGCGTTGTCGTACCATGATGTGATCGATGGATTCCGCAGACTCGAGAGCAGAACTAACAAGCTCTCCATCCATAAAGTAGCGCTCGAGGATGCCAGCAATCTGAACCTGGGCTGCAAGATGGGTAGAACTCGGTGCTTCACCACCAAGTATGTCAGCGCGAGAACCCAATTCGTACTGTTTGTCCATCAGGTATGCCAATGTCGCCCCCCAAGGCGGTTCAAGACATCGTCTTTTGCACGAATGGCATCTCAATAAAAGCAGCGTGAGTATGACGCTAGAGCACTACCAAGGAATAGATGATACGTTTGCTTGAAACCTTCAGCGACATAAGATGAATGCAATAGGTTTGCGTCGGAGATAGATCCGACATTCGAGCTGAAACGTTGGCGTTCGTGAACTTGCTGAGGGTCGTAATCTTCAAAGTAATTTTCATTGTCTTCACCACTTGTTGTAGCCAACAATGAAGTAGGAACGCGTACGATATGGGTTAGACGCAATCGTGGCCGCAGGGCGGTGGGCGATGGCTGTCATCCAAAACCAAGGTAATCAGAAGTGTGAACGTCAAAATCATCAGCCGAATCCGCGGAAGCCACGGAACGCAGCTCGTCCAAGACAGGGAACGATGATCCAGGAGGATTTGTGGATGACAACCACTGGCAGGACGACGAGAAGATGGATGGACCAAATGGATTCGTGAGGCCAGAGGTCAGCAAGGTCAATGAGCCGGACCTAAGGCGACTGTTACGTCCGACGCCAACCTCAGATGGATTGGTTGCCGTGGCAAAGTAACACATGTCGCCGAATGACGAAGACCAGGACCTGGTACAACAATGCTAGGAGGCGTGTGGGTATTTTGCCGCTGCTGCACTTGCTTTGTAAAGGACTCTGTGGAAGGGGTCGTACTGACCACCTATTGGAAGCAGCCGCGAATCTCTGAGCAGCGAGATGGAAATCCGCCGCCTTTGACGGCGGCATACTGGGCACCGAGACGCCCCTGATCATGGTTGGCATTTGATGCAGTTTTTTTTATAACTAAGCCCTCCCTTATCCTTGTGTCTCCCAAAGACCCCCTCCAGGAGGTCGTTCTTGTGCAGCGAAGACGACGATTTTCCTCGCCTTGCAAAAACCTTGTTCGATGATGTCTCTCACATAGAACCCCCGTCCTGCACATTTGGTATCGCGAGCTTCGAATCGTGGCATTTCCCCTTCGACCTGCTTGATAATAAGATGTTGCTGGTTCTGTCTTGGACGAGGGGAGTTGGGATCGCTGGATAGCTTGTCGAATAAGATTGAAGGAGGTTGTGGACGAGTTGAGCAGATCCGAGTCCGTCTTGAAGGTAGCCTTGGTCTGTATATTTTTGCCGGTGAGTTCGGGGACGCCAAGCTGCTGAGTGATGACCAACTCTTGTTGTTGCCGTTGCGCTACCGCCTGTTGCTGTTGCAGCCGTTAGGGAGGCTTCTGCGGTGACGCGCTGGGCCGGAGCATATCGGGAGTCAACGTTTTGTGCGCCTTGGGCCTCTATCTGGCTTTGCCTCATGCGGATAGACATCATCTCCTCGGCAAGTTCAGGGTCCTCCTCCTTGTACGTGCCATCTTCCCACTTCACGTCCTCGTACTCTTCTTCGTCCTCGTTCCAGAAGGCAGGTGGACGATGATACACAGAGCACCGGTGTACCAGACATGACACCTTTCGTACCTGGACGTGGACAGTTTCCAGCAAGGAAACCGAGAGTTTGGGAGCGGGAGTGGTCAGAGCCAATGCAGGAAGAGAGGTTGTCACAAACGTGCTCGACGTCCTTCTGGAGCTCCTGCGGTGCTGCATAGGAGAGCTGGGAAAGCGCAGTTAGTCAGTGAGAACTCGGTTGCACAAAGGGACGACAAATACGCACATTGATGTTGCGGTGCTTGACGAGATAGGCGACGTCTCGATCTATTCGGCAGGGATATACCCCCGCGTCTTGAATTTCAGCACGCGGACGAGTCATCAGTGGTTGTTGGTGTTGTCCCTGAGGAAGAGACTGTCGCCTCTGACAACGTTACCCTGGCCCTCGACGATTGCGGCGAAGCTGTAGGGGGAGTAGACCGAATTGAAGTTGATGCTTTCGTTGAGAATGGAGAGGGAGAAGGAGCAGTCGTCGTCCATTCGGTCTATCTCGCGGTCCTAGCCATCGGACTCCGTCGTCTTGCAGAACAGTGGAGTGCTCCTCGGAGGATCCACCGCTGAAGGCGTAGTGATTGGTTCCGCCTGCATGCTTGCATGTGTGGACTTGATGACACTGAATTCGGGAACGCCAAGGCCCCGGTCGAGATGGTGGCAGACCAAGACCAAGACTTGCTGTGGTGGTGCTAGGACTGGAGTAAGATATATTAGCAGCAGACGCAGGTTGGAAACACACAATGGAACCTCTGGAGGTAAAGGTCGACTTCGACTTCCTGGCATTGTTTTCCGCTTTGTCGTTAAGCGACTTGGTGGAGTGCATGGTACGGTCGAGGTGCATGTGTCGGGGTACTCAATGTCCTGAAGTCGCTCGATGTTTCTTGCCGTTGCCAATGCAGAGAGGGGGGAAGCGGAAAGATCCCTCTTCGCCGCACCGATATCAAGTGCGACGTCTGGGAATCTCCAAAGGTGGCGGCATTGACGACGTATCTATCCGCAAAATCTCTTTCGGAGCCTTGCTGATCGAATCAGAGTCTCCACAATTTCTCCATTTTCAACAACCTCCCCTTCCTCAGGTTCCTTGGAGTCTTCAATGGGAGATTCGACGGTATCCAGGGCTTCCTCGGCCACTACCTGTGCTGCCTCATTCTGTAAAGCTTCCTGCTACCGCTGCTCCTCAGCACGCTCATGCACCTCTTTCTCGCTCTCAGCCTTCTTCCGCTCCTCCTCAAGCCTAGCTTCCTCTTCCTTGTGTCTCCGCTCCTCCTCTAGTCGTAGCCGTTCGTTTTCTTCATCCTCTTTCCGTAGCCGTTCCTTCTCTTCATCCTCTCTTCGCTTGGCTTCCTCCTCTTCCTTTCGTTTTCTATCATCCTCTTCCTGCTTTGCTCGCTCATCGGCGTCTCTCTTCTCCTATTCTAATCCTCCCTGTTTCTTTTGGACTCTTCGCTCTCAATTCTAACGGACGCTCTGCGACGAATAATCGTAACCGGCGATGACGGCGGAATCGGCACAGTTGGGGGTTGCGGACTATACTTCTTCAGCGTTTCTAGGTTAACCTCCATACCGTCTTCGTTTTTATCACGATTGCTTTAGGTAAGCGTGGAGTGGGAACAAAGGTGGAGGCATTGGTGTTGAGGGAACGCGCAGATGGTCCAGTGGTGGTTTATGGCGTGGGAGGGGGGGGATGAAATACCGATACTATTCGAAGGCTGGTGGGCGTGAGAGGGGGGCGGTTGTGGTGTATGCGTTGGGTGTGGAACGGCGTGCGCAATAGTAGGGGTACCAGGAAGTCAAATGGGAGGCGGATTTCGAGGTGATAGAGGCATGGCGGAGTGAGGAGGTCCCTGTGCTACAGGAGCAGGGGGATGAGGAGTATGGGGTTATTGATGCATGGGATGATAGAACCAAGAGGCGGGTTGCCCGTATGCATCTATTGGATAGCGCCCAAGGCATAGGTTGCATAGACACCTGCTGAGTAGGAACCCCGGCAGCAGGAGGTTGGTGTGGATGAGAGGGATGAGGAACGAGGAGCGGACTAGCGGGAATGGGAGGGCCGCCAGGTCCACCAGGGTCGAGGAGGGGCACCGGTACCATTAGGCACGGCGCGAGGGAAGGCCGGTGAGCGCGGGCCACCAGCGCCCTGCTGTGGTCGGTACAAATTGTGCAAACTGATGCGCACCTAGTTGGGAAGGTTGGGCAGGAGGTTGTGTGGGGTGCTGTCCAGACGATGAGGGTTGGTGATGTGGAGGCAAATTAGAGGGTCGAGTTGGAGGAGAGGAAGTGTCTGATGACGGCTGTTGAGACACAGAAGAAGAACCCTGGAATAACTTTGCAATGTCGGCTCTGTTGAGAGTGGGTTTTGCCGAAGCAGAAGTTGCCGATGAGGATGCGGTGGAAGTAATAGATGGCGAGGTCATACTGGATGTTGATGAGGAAGCGGGACGAGCAGGGAGTTTCGAAGGCCCAGCGTTCGAGAGAGGAACGGGAAATTTACCGTTGACATGGCCGGTGTAGCAGGTACGGATCCGAGTATCGGCTCGCCCTTGATCACACTCCGGCTTCGTCCGCAGTCAACGTTTCGTGTTCGACCAACGCACGAGCGAGCTACAACACCGTATCAAAAATATCAGCACATCGCGATGCCAACTTGCACCTACCCGATGAAGCTCTTCCTTTTTCTCCTCCAACAGTGTGGTCACGCGGCCCTCGCCTTGCTGAAGCAAACTGGAACGCAGCACGATAAGTATTGGTGGAATCAGTTTTCTCGCACACTCACTTCAGGATTTCAGAGTCGATTCTCTCGTTCATTTGCGGGCTCGTGGGTCCGTTTTGTTCACTGTAATAGACAGGCCCCACTTTTCCGGAAAAACCCCAGTTCTGTTCGAGGTTGGGATCATATCGCTAGTTCTGCATAGAGTGCAAGATATTTTACCTTGACCATTTGCGTTGCCGTGCTGGTTGCTTTTTGGAGATCAGACGAGCAGCCGCTCGTGAGGCCACCTTCACCGTAAACTGTATCAAAAGTGTCAGCAACGGCAAGGTGGCGAAAATGTGTGGATGTCTTACTCGACGTCTCCGCGACCCGACCGCCCATGCAAACATCGATCATTGCCTTGTATTCATTTTGGGAGATGGAATACATGTCACCTTCCGGTAGTTGAGAGGTCTAGAACACGGCAATCAGTACCACACACACACACGCACACACAATAAACGTACGACGCCGAGTGCATGGCCACGGGGGACACACGTAACTTTCAAGTTGTGCAGAGGCATTGCTCCTTTGGTGTAGAGTGCCGTCAGGGCATGGCCTCCCTGTGCACGTTAGAGCAAGGTGTGTCTTTTCGATCGCGGATCAACGCACCTCGTGATAAGCAGTGAGCAATTTGTTCTTTTCGTCAATGGACGCGCTCTTGCGCTCACCGCCCATGACAATGCGATCCTGGTGAAGCGTTCAGATCGACACTGCTCCGTAGCAAGACTAAACTCACCTTTGCCCACTCAAAGTGCTTCAGAGTAACTTCATTGAAACCTTCCTTTGATGCCTGAATGGCGGCCAGACTAGACGATTCGGTGAGCGAGAATTTTGCGAACAAACAAAAATGTGACTCACTTGACCATGTTTTGCAGCTCGGCGCCGGAGAAGCTAGGGGTGCCGCGAGCTAAGATCATTGGGTCAACGGCTGAGGGAACCAATGAGATACGGGACTGACAATATGGCGGGACATACCATCGCTTGCGACGACGTCTTTCATAAAGTGGCTGAGGAGCTGTATTCTACCACGAACGTCAGGAAGAGGGACGGCAATATGACGATCGAAACGACCGGGACGAGTGAGGGCACTGGACAAACAAGAGATGAGGGTGTGAATGTGATCAAGGATGAGAGGGATACCGACGGATCCAAGCTCTGAGGAAAGTTTGTTGCAGCAATGACGATGACGCCCTCTGTTTGCAAAAATACATCCATCTCGACCAAGAGTTGATTGAGGGTCTGTTTCATGTAATGCTGGTCACGCTGAGATCGTTTACCGCCGACGGCATCCAACTCGTCGATGAAAATGATAGCGGGCTGTTTCTTGCGGGCTGCTGCAAAGAGGTCGCGGACACGCTTTGCACCCACGCCGACAAACATTTCCTCGAACTCGGAACCAGAAGCGAAGAAGAAGGGAACGCCAGCCTCTCCGGCAACAGCCCTAGCAAGCATGGTCTTTCCTGTGCCGGGTGGACCTGTGAGAAGGATACCTTTGGGAAGTTTTCCACCACAGGAAGCAAAGGCAGTGGGATCCTTTAAAAAGGTGACGACGTCTGCGAATTCCTAAGGGAGGGTTAGAGGAGGGAGATATGGTGGAGGAGATACATACCTGTTTGACTTCGTCGATGCCGCGCACGTCACTGAATTTGACGGGCTTTTGCTGAAGTGGTTCAAACTCTGCGGTGCGACTTCCTGCCTTGAGGAGGCCCGAGTTTCCCAGCAAGACGGAGAGGATGACCAACATGACTGAGAGAGAGTATTAGGAAGCGGGAAAGGGGAAGAAAAGGAGACGTACAGAAACCGCTTAGGCCGGCCAGGACGACGAAGCGCACGAGGCGCATGGTAAGAAAGCCCTTGGCTGAGGAAAAAGGTCAGAGGGGAAAGAGAAGGGGGGAGGCACTCACGTTCACTGAGGGTAACATAGATGGGGTTGCCACTGACGCCTGCGCCCTTGGCAAGAGCTGCTGCGAGATTGAACGGAGAAGTGTCGGAAGTGGAATTGGCACGTTTGGCGAGCAGGTCTGCGGCTATCTTTTCGCTTCTCGACTGCGGGGGTGGTGACGGTGGAGGGGATTCGGGTAGTGGTGCGTGCTCGGAAGTGGATGCTGGGCCAGCGTCGAGAAGAGATAGATTGTCGGTTGCGCACGGCGGTGTCGATATCGGATTCGCGGCTGGAGTTGGCGAGTGCGTCGAGGTAGAGTTGAAAAGCGTCGTCCGAACGGATGAGGGGAGATGCGATGTTCTGGAGAGAGGGTGAGAGGGTCAAGCGGGGTAAGACGGAGACACGTACGCGTTCTGCAGTGTGTTCCCAGCGGTCGACGAGGGTGTCATAGCCCTGCTTTGTGCGGGTTGTGGTGAGGGCGCGAAAGAAGGTTAGCTGTGCGGCGATGTCGGTTGGGTTAGCGTTCGCGTGAGCCTCGAGAGCGATAATCTCTGCGGCGGTATCGAGTGAGGGTGTGGTTGCGACACTGACACCTTCTTTCATTGCCACGCCTTGGCCTGCTAATGCACTGGGACGGCGGGTGTGAGAGACAGCTATCGGAGAGTGTACATGTGAAGGAGCAGGAGACTGAGAACGGGACGAGGGAGCTGAAGAGTTGCTGTTCGGCGGGGGGCCATTTGCCCAAGCTGATTGCGATGGCCCAGAGCTGCGTTGGAGTCTTTGCTGATGCAGTCGAAACTTTGCTCATTGACTTTCGATGGACATATGTTTAGAAAACAGCAATCGATTTGTAGCAGCGTGCGGTGGTCGTCAAGCGTGACCGGTACCGGTGACCTATGAACATGCATTAGAGCTCAGTTGAGGCGAAGTGTAGCCTACCGTAGTAATAAAAGACTTTAGTCTCGCGTTGTATCCTCCCAGCAGATTTCCACACTTTTAAAACCGTTATCGTCACGGTGGTCGTTTGCTCCGTGTGGACACTTGACTCGCTAGAACGTGCCACATTCATTGCCGCCATGGTAGTACATCATCATGATGTCCATTTCCTTTCCCATCTCTCGATTGGCACTCAAACTAATAGTATCAAACCAATAGTATACTAATCTGTATATATCCCGTGACGGGCTCCTTAGTAGCCTCGCAGGATCCGGCAGTCACCTAAGTTATAAACTCAATACCAATACCAAGTTCGTACACTTTCCTCCCAATTCGGGGTGACGAAGGAGGATAATGAGGAGGTGATATCCGAGTCGTGAATAACCCTCAAAGTTGAACGCCTGTTAATGAAAGTAGTCGTACGATGTACGGCATCCGCCCAAGGTGCGGATTTCAGGCGCTCAGGCGACATACGGTCGTACACGCAGCATGGGTAACCTGCATTCCACCTCGCCCGCGCGATCTTTGGTCTTAGAACCATACTGATACCCATCTCGATCTTGGAATTGACGCCGTCCCTCAACTAGAACGTAAAGTGCTTGACGAGCCGTCAACACCGCTTGCCAGAAATGAAAATAAGATAGAACGGCGGCATCCGAATAGGTAGCACCATGCACGCCGCCAACGCATAGTTCTCTCCTAGACACGTTCTCGTTCCGTTTACAAACGTGAGTAGGTGTCGATGGCCATGTATTTCTTTCACCTTGTCTGGTATCCCCTGCTGATCGTCTTATCCTCACCGTAAGATATCGGGGCCCGGGCCCTTCGACTCATCCTTACCATGTTCGAGTCCAACGATTCACAGGTACGACATGCACAAAGCTGAAGTCAGAATCGATAATCAGAGCGCATTCGGGAGTATTTGGTCCCTCAGCGGCGAAGAGAGAACCATATGGAATCATAGCAGCGGCTGGCCGGCGATGATTCATGAACGTAACCAAGAAGGAGCAAGACTTACGTGTGCATCTATTATGGGATTGAAATTCGTATTCTTCGAAGAAAAACTGATTGTAGATATCGGGTAAGTTGAAGTAAGGTTCTGTGATATGATAAGCGGGAACTCTTGGGCATTGATTTGAGCGGAGCGGGACAAGATACTGACCTGAGAGAACTTCTGTGGAGATTAAGCAATTCCAAATGGCCTTTGGCGCATCCCGGTCGACGAGATAACCCTTATTCGCTTTGGCGGCAGTTACCGACAGCGATGAGATTATTTTGGCGAAATAAGCATTACCTTCTCGAATGTGAGCCGATAGTGAAATGAGGAAAAATCTCTGCACCAAGCTATCTCATGTCCGATGCATGTCATATTGCGCCCCTTTTATCGGATAACAGCGTTGGGGATGACGCTTGAGGTCGATGAACAAGTTCCCTCCGGATAAGCGATGAACAATTGAAGGACTTACCGCACTGTTACTGTTTCATCGTTTCCGACCACGCCGGCTTTGATGGTGGATCCCCCATTATCCAGAACGACGGTAGCCAATGTCCCCATCGCGACAAGGAATGGACTAGCCTGGCCTGGCTCTGATACTCTACCCCGGCCACCTTATTCCCTAGTATAACTTGAAACGGTGTGTGAATAGTCTCTGACAACAAGCGTGAGAATGAACTGTTGACTCCTCGGTCCGTCCGTCACTGTGTAAGGATTTATCGCTCGCAAGATCGTCTACTAGTTCACAATATCAAAGTTCCAAAATTTACCACCGGCGCGAAACCTCCGAGGAGACCCTCAAATAAGACCGCCACGAGCAGACGTTTGACCAGAAGGCGAGATTGCTTGAACGCCCGCACCCGCTCTACCCGGTGCTACCGAAAAAGACGCCCGACGCAAGAGCCTCCTTGCGCGCGAGTGTGAGGGCGAGGTTGATGCGGTCGCGGAACTTTCCCTGTTCTTGTACATTACAAAGAGGTGTTCGCTTTTATTGGTACGGATGAATGAGAATCCGAGTGACGCAATCTCTTTTGTCCTGGAAGTGGTGTTGGAGGGGAAAAGCCGGGCTAGATAATTGGTTATCTTGATTCATGGATGGGAAGTGAATGTAGCAAGTTTTGACTGACAGTTTGTTCAGCGGAGCAGATGGATGAACGGATGACAGAGAGAAAGCCAGCCTCACGTGAGCATCAGCCTATCTGCAGTCCGGTTCCGACGTAGGCGGTGTAGAGAAACAGGCTAGTCAAGTCTCCGACGGTGATCGCCCCTACGAGACGAGGATACCGCCTATTTCTCGAGGTTGGCCAAGTGTTTATGTCTGCGTCGCGAGGGAACACGCACCGTATCCCAACAGACCGAGGACGGTCATGTTCCCGCTGCACCCGGTGCTACCGAAAAAGATGCACGATGCAAGAGCCTCCTTGCGCGCGTGTATGAGGACGAGGTCGATGCGGTCGCTGAACTTTGCCTGTTCTTGTGCGTTGGCGTTGAAGACTTGCACCGTTCGGAGAGTCGAAAGAGATTCTTGTGCGACTTTTGTCATCTCACCCACCGCTTCTTGGGATGTCTTGGACAATTATTTGAAGTAGCGACCGTAGTAGACCTGAGGAGCAGGTTCGTCAATTGTAGGAAAAAATCGAGATGCAAAGGCCGCACTGCACCGAGGGATACGGGCGGGACGACGCCGAGCATATCCATGAAACTTCAAGGCCGGGGAGAGATAGCACATGGCACGCGTCGAGAAAAGCAAGACAGAAACTTTACATCTCCGATCATACATCTGTCACTATGGTGTAGTACAACAAACTATTTAGTAATACAAGAGTAAGAACGACTCGGAATGACAATAATTGGCCCCTCAGGATAGGCTGATCAGGTAAAAAGACGAGTTTAAAGCGAAAATCCAAGTTCGTCCAACAGGACAATCAGAGCGTCCCGCAGACATTGGCGGACCGGCAGTGTGAGCCCAGGGACGGTCAGACGAGTTACATTCTTCAACCATTCGTAAATGTTTTTTTGCGATTCCAAGACCATCGCCTGTCGTGCAAGACAACACTTATGCTTCACCCAGTCTCGGTTCATACCGAAATCTGCGTAGATCGAAGTGGCATACTGATATTCGAAGAATAAATGAATAGTAGATAATGACGATCAGACGAGTCGGACTTACTGAACCCAATGCGTAAGAGAGAACTACAAGGGCTTTGTCCCCGTGTGCGGTCGTCAGGGGACGCCATTTCCACTCGCCTTGATTGTTGCGATACGGCTCTTGAATGCCGAAGAAACCGGGCGAACCCTCGTCTTTCAAAGCTGAATGCAGGAACTGGCGCACATAGCCATTTGCAAAGAAATACAACTGGAGTAACTGGTGAGTAAAGTAGTAATTGTGAAACTCGCAAGGTACTCACACGATCGTCGTCGCTCACATGGTGCCAGACGGCGTGTCCGAAGTTGTCCGACCAAGATGAGTACCAGGCGACTTGGCGCGTCTGATCGTCGTTGAAAGTCATGACGCCATCGATAGGCAAGAAAGGCATTAAGGCGTTGCGCTCCGGTTGAGTTGTGAGAAGGTAAAGTGTGCAGTGAAAGGTGTGATCATGGAATGACACAATCGCACGCGCGACCTATTCGAGAATTAGAATATATCATAGCAAGTCGAGAACTTGAAACACGTACTGTGGACTTGAGTTTCGCTCGGAATTCCAAGGAACTCCACCTGGTGTGTGTCGGAACACCATCGATGTCGATAAGTTCTTGAGAAAGAAAACGAAACAATGATTCAGTCGAGGATAATTTTTTTAGAAAAGAAAGAAAACATCACCATGTTCGTCCGGTGCCCATTCGGGATTACTGGCGATGCACCTGGCTTTCGCCTCACGAAAAGCACGGGGGACCAAGCCTTGTAAAGGGACGCGTGGTAGATTAGTCCCGACGCTGCTGTAAACGTCGTTATACGCGTGACACATCACACGTGTCCATTTTCCCGGCAGGTCGGGAAAATGGGCGACTAGATGATCAGATACGACGTGAGTAGGTAAACCGAAAAAAAAAATATGTACGTACTCTGAGCCAAGATTGCGAAGAGGTTCAAGTCGGTGTTGGGTCCGATGCTGGTGAGGATATCGTCAGTAGGGGAAGACGGCGATGTAGTACTATGAGGCGACTGCAGTGCCGCTGTCACAACGGTATACGTCATCAACTCTGTACCGTGACACTAGCGAGAAAAATTACCATCGATGTAAGCGTTAATCAACGCACTCAAATCGGCGTCTCCGCGATTCAGTGCGGCGCTGGACATGGTGGGTTAGGATGGTTACTGGCAGAAAGGCGGGCGCGGTTGGCGAGGTATTTAAGTCAGGCAACTATACACATAATGGCATTAAGTAATTGGAAACGAGGTGAAAAAGTGCTTACCAGAAACAGGTGCAGTTTCGTACTGCTCTGCAGTCGTTTACATGTTCACTCACAGCTCGCTGATCTATGATCTCCCTATCTGGGAAAGAAGATCATCATCCTGTGGAAATTACCGTGTGAATATCGCCAGTCCTGTGCGGACTCTGGAACAAAATTAGAGGGAACCATGGGGGACAGCCCCAAAACGTACTAAGCGCGGAACTTCACCGTGAGTTTATCGATTGTATAGAACTCTATTCAGTATTGTACATACGGCTCTTCTAAACACATAATGTGACTCGGGTGGGCTTGGGCCATTTGGATAGATTACTTTGCGCTAGATCGGGACTGATCCCTGAGTACAATATTTGTCCGGACCGGCGCTGGATCATTATCTCTATCTGACCGGGTTATATTGCGGAGTTACGTCAACCTCCCATGTGAACTTTGGAAGCTGTCTCATAGTGAGTGATCCCGCAGCGGCAGGCCATGTATAAGTGCCAGATTTCACAATTATCTCTGTTGTAAACTTGTACATACGACTAAACCATGGCGTCACAGAAAGAGGCCCGGAAATTGTATTCTATCGAGCTACCTCCTACATTCCCTCGTCCTCCTGCTCCAGGGCTCACCTTCCACTACCTCTCCCCAAAATCCTCCAAGCTTAGATGCTGGTCGCAGAGTTCCACCAACTATGCCAAAGACAATGGCAGTCCTATCACGGCTGCGAACACGGCAGCTTTGAATGAAGCCATGTACGAATTGGTGAGTCATCCGCTAGTTCACAAGCCTGTGCTTACCAAATCCTCCAAAACAGATTCTACCCAACTTGAAGTTGAATATACCTGTCCTCCGAGTCTTCCCAGAGCATCGAGTCTCCGTGTTGAAGGAAACCCTGCAGAGGAAAAGGTGGACCGTATACCAGCTTGCCTCGCTACAGAGCCATCTCGACACACACCAATCGATCCTGGTTGGAGAGACCGCAGAGTTTGATGACGGTAGCACTGCTGACGACATTCATACAGCCATAGAGTCTTTCATTTCGGCGGTGTCGCGCATTGTTGTTAGCGAACAAGGGCCTTTTGATTCGTGCCAAGCAGACGTGTAATACGGTCCAATGATTGTCATTCTTTGTTGCCCTTGTATGTAAATCATTTGTTGTACACCATTACGGACAGTGACAGATGCTACTAAGTAATTTCTGTTTACTTATACGAATGTTTTTCTCGATGGTAAACATGCCCGACTGTCCCGTTCACACTTGTAATTGTCACCAAGGCACTGCTTTGAAAGAATAAAGTCATATGGTTTATTTACATAACAGTCCGCAGACCTCGAGAGATTGTTTTAGTTGTGTTGGACGAGCGATATAATATAGTTCACCGTCGTTCGCATGTTTCCATCCCTCAGACAATCCCCCATCATCATGCTCCAAACGTCAGTGATCAGTCGGCCGATAACTGCGAAAACTGTATTACTATAAACTGAGGCATGGAACCATCCAGGGTAGTATCTACGACAAGCTCTGGATTGCAGGCTATTTGGAGAGTCATTGTAATCGGCCGTAAAGAACTCGAAATCGGGAGCCATCGATGTGATATTCAACATCATACGTTGCAGCGCAGGAAAACTGGCATGAACACACATGGTTGGACGTTTTGATTTGGTTAAACAATGCAGAGCCCAGCGTGAACTAAGTCGGATTAAAGAAGGCGTGCGGGAGAAATCAAAGAACGTGTTAATCTGCTCACGTTGGGACAGTTCAACGTTCATGAACGGCGTAAAGCAGTGAATGTTCCGATTCATAACGTTGCTAGAAACGGTAGCATACCACCTCCCAAAATATGTGCATATGTGCTGCATTCCCAGATAGCTTGACGGAAGCGAAGGCATGAGGTCTTCGAATGATGAAGGGTCTAACAGGCTGCGACAGGGAAAAAAAGAGAATGATCCGCCTTAAATTCTCGACAGCGACGTGTGGTACCACGAGAACAACATCATTCTCGATGTTAGGGTGTATTAGCCGAAGTTTAGGAAAGACTCCAAGGGAGTCACTGGCTCCGTCTGTGAGGCCTTAGTACATAGATGCACAAGTCGGAGAGTATCCAGATGAACTTGATAATCTTCGGATGATCATCTGGCCGTATCACGGCTAAGACGCGCGTTCTATGCTTACAGAGTATCCACCTCTTCTCGCTCTGTCTCGCTCGAACATGTATATTTGCGTCAAGCATCAGATTCAACACTAGTGGTTAAGTCACGCGTTTTCTGTATGCACCAGGAAGGATTCCAAGTCGGTTATCGAAGGTGTTCTCGGAAACCAAATGTCGAGCGTGCTGAACATCGTCGACTGTGTGGCTTGTACCACAGGATGTGCGGCAACGTCCCATAGCCTATTCGTGACGGACAGGAACTGCAGTGATTACAGCATCTTGTTACGGGTCCTCAAGGCCACGCAGGAGGCTAGGCTCCAAGCAATGGCCTCAAACTTCCCGGGATTGTGGTCGGGACTGGGTCGGAGGAGCAGCGAGCGACGACGGGCTCCGGAGCTACAGCTGACAACGGACGAACTGATGACGAATGTGTTTCCCGACGTTCATGGACTTTGAGGCCAAGAGTAATATTCGTCTCCACGCAGGTATCTGAATCGGAACAGTCATTCCTGGTTAGAGAGGATGAGATGCGAATGGTGCGAATTAATAGGACTTCGTCAGGGTGGTCAGCGGAAGAAGTCGTGCAGAATACGTCGGACTGGTGCTTACTCTCACATGAAGAGCCCCTCAACGAGACGGTAACGGAGATAGCGGGTGAGAGTCGTAGCTGACGTCCAGGTCGAGGTTGAGTAAGCGATGAGAGTGTGCGCGATGCGCTAGAGGGAACAGTCGACCATGGTGTTGACAACTTGACTCGAAAGAGTCGCTGACAGTGGGTAGCGTGGGTAACCGTGACCGTGACAGTCAAGTGGCAAGACTCGCCGGAGGCGGCGATGATCGCAGTGCAGATTCCTCGATGCGACACGAGCCTGAGGCCTGAGGGCCGGAATGATATGATGGAGCTAGGACGATGCGAGGCTCCGAGCGGAGTGCCGGTACAGCGAATGTGCAGTGATCAAAAGACTCGGAATGTATACACAACAACTAGTAGTTACAGATAAAATCCAAGCTCGGCAAGCAAATCAATAAGAGCATCACGAATACGTTGCCCGACTTCCAGAGTGAGCCCCGGGACAGTCAGGTCAGCTACTTTCCTCAGCCACTCGTAAATCCTCTTCTGCAATGCCAAGACCATCTTGCGTCGTGCATCGCAACACCGATATTGTTGCCAATTCCAGACTGGGATTAATGGTAATACAGGATCGACAGCCCCACTAAGGCTCTCTTTTTTAGGAGGAACGAAGTCAATGCGACGGACAGGGTTGTTGACATTCGCTGTCTACAGTGACAATTACAATTACGGTGCACAAGACACTGCAGAATAAAAAAAAGATTCGCCATCGAGAGAAAGAATTAAACAGCAATAACTTCTGAATTGATACTATCACTGCCCGTACTGTACAACAAATTGTCTAGAGAAATGGCAATAACGAGTGACGGCCACTAGATCCTAGGCTGCAAGTAGTTAGTGATGCTCAAGGCAGGGTAGCACGTTTGCTCACGGATCAAGAGGTGTGTGTTCGCTAATAACAATACGGGATACCGCCGCAATGAAAGCTTCTATGACATCATGAATGTCATTGGCAGTGTTGTCACTATCCTCGTCGAACTCTGTGGTCTCTTCAAGACCAATCTCTTCGAACATAATCGACTTGTATGCTCCGAGGTAGCTTCGCAGCGAAGCAAGTTGGTATATGGTCCAATCTTTCCTCTGGATGATCTCCGTCAGTTTGAAGGCTTGGTTCTTAGGGTAGAGGATAGGCATCTGGAAATCAGGTAGAATCTGTTTCGAGGATTCGGTAAGCACAAGCTCGTGAAATGACGGACGAGTACTCACCAATTTGCGCATGGCTTCATGCAAGGCTGCCCTTTCCGCGCCTGTAATCAAACTTCCGTTGTCCTCGGAATCGGGGTTGGTCTCCGACCAGCATCCAGGCTGGGAGGGTTGTGGGGAGAGGTAGTGGAAGGTGAGCCCTGGAGCAGGAGGACGAGGGAATGTGGGAGGTAGTTCCATAGAATACAATTTCGGAGTCTCTTTCCGTGGTGCCATGGTGTAGTCGTATGTACAAGTTTACAGCAGGGATAATTGCATTGAATACGATCTGGCACTTATACTAGGCCTGGCACTGCGGAAATCCCGTATCAAACAGCGCTCATATGGGAGATTGTGGCTAACTCCGCAGCTGGATTTGAAGCAGTTTATGTGGCTCATCCGAAAATAGAAATTCGGCAAACTCGTGTTCGATCACATCTTATGTCCAAACTCCGCACAAAATCGTGATCCTGCCCCTACGATCTAATCGAGACTACGCACTAGCTTGCCGACAGTCCCACAGTAATTTCCCCAGGGAGATTCGGGACGACCTGCAGCCTCGGGTACGTTGTTCCACGATATCTTATGTCAAAACTCCGCACAAAATCGTGATCGTGACCCCCGCCCTTAAGATCTAATCGAGACTCCGCACTAGCTTGCCGACAGTCCCACAGTAATTTCCCCTGGGGGAGATTTGGGACGGCATCACCCCCTTTCCACGCACACCAGTGACGAATCTCGGCCATCTAGATTCACGTATACTTAGTCGAGATCTCAATACATTCGATCCCGGTCCACGAAGGCGGTGACGAATAAGTCGGCGTCAGACAGTTTTTCAGTTTTTCGAAGGCGGTGATCCTCAAATCTGTTGGGTGCCTTGAGGCATCCAATGTCATGTTGCGTGGCCCGTTTTTGAGAGTACTGCTACTAGTGCCCGTGCCATGGGCCCGGGCTTAGTCTTCCGTACTAGGCAGACCCTTAGGCAGGAAGACAGTTGTTCTTACCACCATTTGGGCTGTTGTTTACTCAGAACTCGTCCTGTGATCCTGCGCTAGCCGAATATACCGTAAAGAAGGCTTCTGATTGGAGTTCTAAGGACGTAAGTCTGAGTCTGTTTGACAGTCTGCGACCGACGACCGTCTGAGTCTGTCTGACGGTGACTCGACTCGTCGGCAGTGGGTTTAC
>JBBPNU010000091.1:0-29674 GCA_038091055.1 Leccinum angustisporum
AGAATTCACCTGGAAATCTGTTGGTGCGTCAGTGTCCCAGAAATATACCAAAGAGTCATTGACCACTGCGATGAACTTGCCGTTGCTCGAAAGCACGATGCACTTGTGCTTGTTGTTGCTGAGAGTGGCCCATTTTGAGACTATCTTCCCGGTGGAGGTGTCGAGACAATTGACTTCGCCGGTGAGAGACAGAAGAAGAAGTTGCTGCCATCATACGAGGGAGTGATTATCTGAGAGCTCGATCTGTATTGGGACGTTCTGGACGATGAGGCGACCGTCATGAATGTCGTAGATGCGAATGGCAGGGTCGCAATTCCAGGTGGCGGTTGCGATAAAACGACCCGTCCGTGGACACATCCCGCGGCCCCAGTGCCAATGAAATCATGATCGTCATCGTGCACCCGGCACTGTGACGATGAAGCTGAACACAGATATACATACCCATGGCATCACATATCAGCCTGAGTAACATGGTACGATTTGTATAAACCTTTAGTTCTCCGGTTGATGCGGAGAAGAGAAAGAAAGATGCAGCGCCACTTCACATCTCACGCGCAGACTAAAACCTACGCGCGGCTCGTGCCTCGCCTTGCCTAGGCCACCAACACTGTTTCCGCCAACACCACGAGTAGATGCCAAGATGTGTTCGATGGGTATCTTTTTGGCTGAATAAGACTGAGTCAGGCTGGACAGCAAAGTCGGGGAAACTGAGCGGACCGATTTCTGTGAAAATCTCTACGATACCCTCTCCAGTCTTGGCACTGGTCTCGAAGAAAACCAAACCAGTCTCTGCGGCATATGCCTGGGCTTCCTCTCGAGGAACCTGTCGTGGCGATTCCTCTCCGGCGCTGGGGCTAGGTGTTTCTCCTGGGGTTGGAACAGATGGTCGAACCAAATCGACCTTGGTCCCTGCGAGCGCAATCACGATATTGGGATTGGCCTGTCTTTGCAGCTCCTTGACCCACGATTTTGCTTTCTCGAGGCTGGACGCTTTCGTGACGTCATAGAAGACTATGGCAGCTTGAGCGTTGCGATAGTACATGGGCTAGGAAATGGGGATGTAGCCAGTGTAGACGATACGAGGGTAAACGAACTCACAGTTAGAGAACGGAAACGCTCCTGGCTCGCAGTGTCCCACATTTCGTAACAGAGTACGCGATCCTCTAGACGACATTTCTGGGTCAAGAAAGCTGCACCAATAGTGGGTCCTTCTTTGGTTTGAAATTCGTTGGATACCTAGCGAGGGTGTGCAAAAATGTGTATCCTGTCATGTTACGCCACTTCTGGATGATGACTCACAAATCGTAGAGCGAAGGATGTCTTTCCGACGGCGGGCTCGCCTAGTTGGATGAGGGGTGAGTGAAAGAAGAAGCGATTCGAGCACGGGAATAGAGCTGGTACCATTGTGTGAGTGAGAGACATACCAAGCAGAACGAGCTTGACCTGGACAGATTTTTCCACAGAACCTGCTGCTGTACTATCAGCCATGTCTTCGACAGAAAGTCTACTGTAAAAGTATAGACAAAGATTCAAGGAGTGAGATACCGATCATCTTCCGCTCAGCGGAGAGGGACGACTGACCTTCCTAAATTACGAATGACCAACACGTGACCGTTCACGACCTGCTCGTCGCCTCGGGCCCGTGCCAGTTGGCGTCGTGTAGATTCACATCATTCGCACTCGCGTACGGGGACTGATAGTACTGATCTGCCGAATCAACTTTCCAACTGAACATCCACGTTGGTTCCCTGTACCAATATCCGGGTAAATACACGACATATATTTCATATATGCACTCCACTTGTTTTCTATGTTCTCTTTATCTGTGAGTTGTTCTGGTGTTCTGGTCTATTTGTGCACCTCATTTGTCCGGGGTCCCTCTCAGCTCTTTCCTTGATTGTCTCCCACCATGATTTTGTGATGACATCTAGTTGTGATTCAAGTTATCTTTTGTCCTCATCCGTCAGCTTGTGAGAGCCCAGATTTTCGACAGCTTTAGCTCATCCGCTTCAGCATTGAACGTTGGCATGACCCTTTGGGCATATGCATTCCCACTTCTTGTGAGGATACCCTCGCGGTACTCGAGGTTGTTGTTGAAGTTGAATGATGCGATGGATGAAATTCTGAATGTTTTGTTAGCTAGGATGAAGAAGGACTTAGATATGAATTCGGTCGACGAAAAAGAGGAGAGGTCCGTTATTACTAGACTGCTGAGTATCTTCTCCGTTTTTGCAATTGGACGAGTCATTCACATCTACAAAATAGTGAAGGGGGAGAGCGCTTTCACTTGTCAAAGGCTGGCAGGTGAGTGGACAAGTATTAGTGTTTTTCCACATTTCGCTACAGATGCCCAGTGAAAGCTCTTATGGCATGTTACGAGACTACCGCCAGTGAGTTCCTGTCCTACGTCCACAGATCGCTTGTGACTCATGTCCACACTAGTTAGCATGATGATAATACCACTCACGCAATTCAAATGCCAATGCTTACACTTCTGATTCCCAGTGGGCTTTCATTGAGCTGTCACGCAATGCTGATGTTCAGACCAAGCTTCGAAATGAACTCCTCGAGCATGGTTCGGGACATACGACCAACTCACCAACGGGCTTCCCTACCTGGACGCTGTCATCCACGAAATCTATCGTGATACATATAGTTTGACTGTTACTCTAACCTTGATTGCAATGGATTGTAGGCTGGGGAAGACGACATCATCCCTCTCGTCGAGCCCACTCGCACATGTTCTGACCAGTCGCTCGAGGATATAACCATCGCCAAAGGAACTGCTGTCGTCATTCCACTGGCGGCCATCAACATTTCAGCTTCCGTCTGGGGCGAGGACGCCAAGGTGTTCAAACCCAACCGATGGCTTGAGGACGAGCATGGTCACACAACGGGATCCCGATCAAGGCCAGAGAGGTCCTCGGACATTATCATCTACTTACGTTCGCGGACGGTCCGAGAACGTGCATCGGGGAAATATTTGCAATCACCACCTTCAAGGTAAGCGACGGTTTGTCTCCGTCGTTGAGTTCGGGCTTTGAGATCGGGTGTATCTCTGTGCAGGCCGTCCTATCCGTGCTAGTCAAAAACAAAACTTTGTGTTCGAGCTGCCCGATGGGCTGGACACGAAGATCGAGATGGGCTTCAGGTTCTTCCCGAGGCCACGCGTCGCTGGTGAGGAAGCATGCCGGGTGCCTCTTCGTGTTCGGCCGTACGTTGGATGAAGGTACGAGACTGCTCGTCGTTCGGTTCTCAAATCTCTGCATGCATACACGTCGCTTTTTTTTTCGGTTGTTGTCATGAGCAGCATCGTAGCGCGTCTGTCCCAGACCATTGATAATGTTTTATCATCACGTTTTCTCCTTCTGCAGATATGTATGTAGCTAGTCGACAGAATCACCCTGTAGTAGTAGTGTTACATTGTTCTGCACAATAAACTTCCCCCCCTTTGGCTCACTGGCTTCTTTGCTGGTATACACAACTTCGTTTCAACGATGGATCAAAGTTACTATAGGGTGAGAGGGGACCAGTCGCTTGAATTTGGCCAAAGTCAGTAAGAGTGTCTAAATGGTGGCAGTCCTGTCGTTTGACCTGCCCGTGCGCGTGATGCTTCAAGTTGGGCCATCCGGGAACACATCGACCGTGAACATGCACGCGGCCCTGCCGATGAAATCAGGATCGTCATCGTGCACGGTGAAGCTGAACGCAAGTTTGTGGCTCTTTGCACCCCAAATGACTTCGAGGCCAGTTGTGGGTGCATTCGCAGCGCGTCGAGACGATACCATGAGGTCGGTTTGGTGGATAGCTTGTCGACACTGACTCATCAGGACTTGATCCCCGGATTCAAAAGCTTCCCGGTCAATCGAGCACTCGAGTTGGCGGCCAGGATTAGAGCTACGGGTGTCTTGCGTTTCTGGGGGATGCTGTGACTCGAAAGCTAGCCAACCGTCTGTGCAAGCTTCCATTTCGTGGTTGGGGTCAAGGAAAGGGATCAAAAGGCTGGTGGCCTTTTTTTGAATTCATAAGCGGTCTCATGGAGTTGGAGGCAAGGCAAGCGAACTCACCGAGTGAATGATACTTACCTAGATTTTTCAGAACAGTACTTGCCAATTACTGTAATACTTGATGTTGGGGACGTGGACTCCTGGAAAAAGCCTCGAGTTCGTTTCATTCCCGATGTGTTCACATATTCTCATAGGATCGTGCTCAGCCCCCGAGTGGATCCCTTCTTAGACCTCGACATGACACGATCTCAAACCCCTCCAGGTTTTGTCACCATTGGGTCTGGAATCTATGTCAACCTCGCCTCTCTGAGCAAGGTAGCAGTGCGGCAACCGGACGACTCTGCCCCAAAGTAAGCATGCTTACCCAGCGCTTGCTACAACTTGAACGAGTCACGACCGGCTTACACACGGCTTACACAGTGTAATCCTTATTTTTGGTTGGAGTGCGCTGATCCAAACATACCTCTTTCATCCGAATTGACCATTCCTGTTCGTAGTGGGAGCGCAGACACGGCACCTGCAACATTATTCTCGAAGATACTCTGAATTATACCCCCGCGCTGCCCAGATCATCGTCAAATGTGGACCATCCTTCATCTGGACTTCAGAACGCGGAAAGGTAGAGAATAAAAACCTGCGCCAGAAACATATGTTGATGCAATTTTGGTAGCAAAATCGACTGCTGCCTGTCGTAGAAGTCCTGGAGAGTCTTGGTTGTCTTCCGTCGATCTCGATCAACCACTCCGTGCAGGAAACTCCTCGCATTCTCGTTCATTCGTTTTCCAATGGTATGAGCGTCGAGCCTTGCAATTTGCTGGATATGCCCTGACGAATCCATCCAGGCGGTGGAATTCAAATGACATCTCTCGGCCGTCTCTTGTCCTCTAAGTACCCACCCATCCCTCCCTCGCAAAACCTTGTGAACGCTATCGTCGTAGACTCCTCCCCCTCCATCGGTGACTTCCGGGCGATTTGGATGGCTTTTAGCATCGCCATTCGGAATCGCGTCGCTCGTTACATCGTACTGTTTCTCATCTTTGTCGTCCATGCCATCCGTCTCACTCTGGAAGCGGGTTTCGGAGTGGAAACATTGGCGACGCGGTATGTCAAGACGCTTCTCCAGCCAAATTTCCTTCCCTGGGTGAATGAGGGGACGCCTCGGCTGTACGTCTTCTCGAAAAAGGACGAACTGGTTCCATGGAAGGCTGTCCAACAACATGTTGATGCTGCGAAAGCATTGGGCCTCAACGTACGAAGCGAGGTATACGACGAGAGCGCTCATGTCGCGCACATGCGTCTCAATCCCGAGCGATACTGGAGATCGATTCAAAGTCTCTGGCACACCGCCTGTCACGAAAGCGAGGCGGCATCCGTCGAGGCTGCTTAGACCAGGTCCCTATTGTAACAATCACTCGAGATCTATAGAGTATATCTGTATCGCACATTCACGCCGGAGCAATGCAACGTGTCAACTTTGGCGTGCCCATCTCTCTCTCCCATCCCATGCCAGACCTCGTCCACGCCGCCAGCACACCCCCACGGCGTAAGGCCGCAACGCCAAGGCGAAGTAGTATGCCTGGCTCTCTCCCTCCTCCTCCCCCTCGCCCTACGTCCGTCCCAGACTTCGTCCACGCCACCCCCACGTCGTGAGGACGTCACGCGACGATGGCACATGCCCCCCAACGTGACGACACGACGACGCGGCTTGGCTGGCAGCAACCACGCCACGACGACGAACGATGCCGACGTAACGACGACGACGCGACGACGTAAAGCCGACGAGTGCCATCGACGAACACAACGATTGAACGCGAGGACGACGTACAGCGTGGCGTGCTGGCAACACCACCTGACGACACTAGAGTTTCTAATTAATTATTTGTATCTACTACCTGTCTTTTGCTCAGTCTGGTTTCTAGTGTCTCGCGAGAACATGATAAGATGCGAAGAAATTTTAGAAACTCTCAAGAGTACAATAAGATGACAAGCAACAGCAGAACTCGAGTGCCCAGAGAGAAAAAATCCCGTTGATGATCGTCTTGGGGAACATTCCCTATGTATTGTGTACAGGTCGATCGATCCTATGGGGCCGAGATCTATCCCAGTGATATCTAAGGTCTAAGCTCCGGGCCGGCGGAATGTCAACCCCAACGCAACACCCCTCCACCGACCGAGTAACCACCACTACGGTATCCGAAACGCTCTTCCAAGCCAGCCAACTCCAGAGACCGGTTGATCCGCGTAGTTTAATATCATTCCGGAGGCCCACCAAAGCAACAACTCGTCAGTTTTGAAGTTTCTCATCTGGGAGACCCGGCTGCCCAATCCCCCCGGTTTTTCCTGTTTACCTCAGTCTGGTCATAGGTTCCCAAGCCCGACTATGGCGAGTTAGCCAGGCATGGTCCGACTCATCTGTTGTCTTATAGGCTATTCTTCTTATAAGATCTTGCCGTGCTTTGCAAATTCCAGAAGACGACGAAGACGAATCTAGCAATGGCATCGTGTAAAATTACTGATCGGCGACCATCACGAAACTCAGTCACGTATCCCTGGCCAAGCTTTTCAGTGATTGGTGCAGCGAGTTTGACATCTGTTATCCAACCAGATTCAACTGAGCCCAGCCCGTACTCCCCGCATGCATGTGTTCGCTACAGTGACGTATCTAACACTCCTAGCCGCATCCAGAGTTGGAGGTATAAGAAGGATACCTGTAGAATGGATATCACTTCTCCATCACCCAACCCAGACCTCTCGTTTCACCATCTGAACCACAATGCTGCGCGCATATCTCCTCTTGGGCTTTGTAGGCGTTGCCTTGGCTGGCCGCGTTTCCCGGGCGCTTGTGACCCCAGACCCCACCGGCAACTCGGACTCGGACTCCGCTATAAAATCCTGTCAATCTCTTACGAAGAGTTGCAACTCGACCTCTCTCGACTTTGGCAACTTTTACAGCTATGTTCCGTGCATAATGCTCACGACGTGCTCGGTTCTGGATGGAGAGACCCCCACACAGGTCTTAGCGACGAATGGGGCTTCTACTAATCAGCCCCGTCTTACCGAAGAGGTGTGGTATCATCGCCCAGACTTGCCTATCATCATTGATTGTCTTGAGGATCTCTAGACTTTCCAATCTATGTCCGGCGGAAACTCGTACATGTCCCAGCAGAATTATATCGATGCCTACTACGGTGCTATCTCCCACACGCCCAACGGCACATACCCTAACAAGTAACCTTTTATACGTTGTGTTTGCTAGGACATGCACTGATTCAGTTCAAGCATTACGGATGTCATCGAGCAGTGGGAAGCCATTGCGGCGTGGACTGGCTCTTGTGACACGATGAACATCCCATATAATAACTTTGCGGTACGGGTTTAGCCCGCTCGTTTGGACAGGATACTTAAATATCTTCTGCAGGACTGGCTCGAATATTCATCAACTCCCGGAGTGTGTGGGGCTGTGCCATCGTGCAACTCGACTGCCACAAGTCTGACATGCGTACCGCAACCCCCCGCTGACAACGGCTCGTGCGCCGAAATGGTGCACCAGTGTCAGCTTTGGGTCGACGGTGGCCTATTCCAGAACGAGTTCTGCGTTCTCGCGAGCATGTGCTATGCATGGAGCAACACTGACGTTCTTCTTGCCCAACTGTACCCGTCGAAGACGCAGCCTCCCACTACCTCTCAGCAGGCGAGGCTCTCCGAGGACGTGTTCTATAATTTGACCAGCTGCACAGACACGCTGTCTCAGCAGGACGTCATCGATGCATATTACCGAGCATTGGTACGTTTCTAACCCTGTTCCATGAACATCCTTGACCTTTTTTTTCACTTCTTTTTTTCTCCACAGACTGGCACATGGGCGTCTTCGAACGGAACCTCTGGAAACACTAGTCACCCTGTGCAGACCACCAAAAACGGCCCATACCCTACGTCGTGCGTGACATCGTGTTCGAAAAATCGAACTAAAAGCTGACTTGTCGATCACCTTCTCAGACCACAATATGTGACTGACTTTTGGGGCGCCATTGCCGCGTGGACTGGGAATTGCGACACCCGCGAAATTCTTTACACAAACCTCGCTGACTACTTCTCGTATGCCGCGGGAAGTAATTACCACCCGTCCTGCTGATTACAGCACATATACCCTCTTGCCAAATAACAATGTAGTAGTGATCCACTCGTTTCGTTCTTTCTTATGCATGGCTTTTATTGTGCTCCAAATATTTTGCGTGTACATTTGCCTCGGAGAGTTTGGAGAGGGATCCATCAACGTGACGTTATCTCTAAGATCGTGTGCCCCATCAACTTTCGTACTCGTCTGCCACCTCCAACAGACTGCCAGTGCCGAGTCATGCACGTTCCCCGGTTCTCGCCGAACAACTCAGACGATGCGAGTTACGCCGGACGTCGGGTCCCCGAAGGGCGTACACATGGAGGTAGAGTATTTCACAAAAGCTCTTCTGATCTCAGCAGTGCGGAGCATACATTGATTGACTTGAAACTAACCTTGAAATCTGGAAAGGATTGAAAAGATCAACTAGGGGGCGAACTTGTGACGTCCAACGTTCGCCGGTTTAGGTCAGCAAAAGGTCTACCGAGACCATCAGACTGTCAAGCTGAGGCATAGTGTCAGGCGTGTCGACGATCCTGGCTCAGTTGAGGAGATGGGCGGACTCTAGTAGTATAAAGGACGCAGCGTTGTACGTCGATCTTCACATCAAAAAAAGATGTGCCGCTAATCAAGTGTTACGCGGCTGGCTGCGGTGGGAGCCTGCCACCGCAGTAGCCCGAGCGTTGTCAACCGCTTCTGGGAGATCGGACATGATGGTTTCTGTATCTTGTCCGATCGCGCTCAGCCCAAGTTGACTCAGTTCTATGGGAGCCACTTACCCGAGGATGAACGAGTGATTGAACGCCAACACCCGCGAATAGCCAACGGAGTCCTCGCCGATCAACTTGAACTGATCCAAGATGCTCGGCGCCGAGGTAGGAAAGGGAAGGGAGGGCGATGGATAGGTTTATCAGGGCCGGGGCTGGGCTAGGGCCTAACTTGGGTATACCCGGGTGCTACCTGGGTCACCTGCCTGTCGTGTTTTCTACAGTACTAGAATCGTCTTCTCTCTGTACGTTGCGATACTCAAATACTGGACTGCCAGGTTCCGATATCTCTATAATCGACGGCATGAAACTCGGATCCTCTGCAGCGTCTCGTTGACCAAAAATGGATCAAGTCCGGAATCGAATTGGTCGTGTTCGTCTGCTAAACCTTCTGTGAAGCCTTCTAAAGCTGGATAGAGTCAGATGAGCTCGACGATGAACGACGCAGGCACTAACCAAATTCTCTGTAAGCCCGAAGAACCTCAATCTCACCACCGTCAATGCACGCTAGTAAAACACATACGAAGCGCTGTAGAAGCCGTTCTCTGCATTGCCGGTGAAGCCCAGAATCGAGGAGACCTGCAGCACACTTCCTCCTATAGTTCTGTTGACCACCCTGAAGAACCGCACTGCTTCCCTGCTCACCCGAGCCGCGCCTCAAAAGTTGACGTCAAAGATCTGTCGCGCCTCGACCATGGCTTCTACCTCGCCCAAGGTTATCACGCCCGCATTGTCGCACGCGACATCGATCCTGCCAAACACTTCTTTGGCCTTCACAAACACGTCGTCGGGCTTGGTCAGGTCTGTCTTGATGACAAGAAACTTTCGCGAACGGTGGCGACAACCTTGGTTCCGGCCTTGAGCAGATGTCCGGTCATAGCACGACCCAAACCGGACGAGACGCCAGTAACTGTACAACTCATACGATCGGCGGCTTTGCACCAATCGATTGGAGAAGTAGCAGCAACCATTCAAAAGTTCGCGCGGGCCCATGAAGATTTGATTCCTTGTACTGTGTTCCAAACACTTGCATTTTATCTTTGTTTAGAAGGATCAGTCGACCTGACATTAAACGTCTCCACAGTGGATACTGATTGCAGACGAACCCCCCTACAGTTTACAAAGCCGAGTTCTTGAGCAGACTGTCGTCGTTTTCTAATCGTCATGGTACAGATCATCATTCCAGCTTTCATACCTGTCAGCCACCTCCAGTAGACCCTTTGCCTTCTCCCTCATGCTAGCCACGACCTTCCTGTGCAACGGAAACCGTACCGGCGGGTCCTCGAGTCGTGAAACCTTTTCGATCACGATCGCCGCCTTCTCAGTATTCCCGTCGAAAGTCTTCGCCGACGAAGCAATGCGCTTCCGAGCCTGTGATGCGGGGGAATTCGGATCCGCGTATGCAGGATGCTGGGGCGCATCATGTATGTTATTTTGGAAGATCTCGGTACGGAATGGGCCGGGTTCGATGAGCGTAACCTTGAATTTCATGAAAAAAAAAAACTCCGGTTAAAACGGTATCAATGGGACATGAAAGCAGATAGATAGAAACCTTGATGTTCCATGCCGGATCGAGTTCGTCCGCCAAGCATTCGGTCAGACCTTCCAGAGCTAGAAATACGGGTAGAGAAGCTTAATTAGGGAAAGAGAACAGATACACCCTGCTTACCAAACTTTCTGTCGGCCACAAAGAAAAGTCAGCTTCAGGAGCTAGCATAACCACCGATACGACACTTACGATGCACTATAGAAACCGTTCACCGCACTGCCGACGAGGCCCACTCTGGAAGAGACTTGCAACAGTCTGCCACCCATAGGTCTATTGACCTCCCTGAAGAACCGCACCGCCTCTGTGCTCACCCGGGCTGCTGCCCAAAAATTGACGTCGAATACCCGCCGCGCGGCCGCCTCGTCCGCAGACTCTACCTCGCTCGACATCACCACGCCCGCATTGTTGAACACGACGTCGACCCTGCCAAAGACCTCTTGAGCCTTAGCAAACGCTGCGGTTATCTCGGCCGGCTCGGTTACGTCTGCCTTGACGATGACGAGCTGAGTTGGAGGATAGCGGGCTTGCAGGCCGGAGAGCGCCTCCGGCCTGCGAAGTGTGGCGACAACCTTGTTTCCGATTTCGAGCAGATGCTCAGTCATAGCGCGACCGAACCCAGAGGAGGCGCCAGTAACTGTTTCAAAGGTTGTGATCAGCAACTATATTGGGCAACCAACAGCGATATGACCCACCAAACCAAATCTTGACATCAGACATAATTGTTTCTGGATGCCAAGGCAAATATTGTTTGGGGCTAAATTGAGATCTATCGCCAGTCCCTTTTATAAAGAGACTGAGAAAAATGATTACATCTCATCGCTTCGGTCAGCCGCCCGGTCGGTGTAGGTCCGCTGACAAAATTCGAGCGAGATTGCATGGTGTCCCACGCCAGTCGGTGATCATGCATAAGCAGAATGACCAATGCGCGTTGACGAGTTGCTTGTCGAAGTAGATGGGAATCTGAGTGATAATCCGCCTCCCCGCTATCGCATCAGCGTGACAAACGTCAATTATGCAACTGGTGTGTGGACTTAATACACGTATGGAATAATACGGTAGGGAACGAGTTTCTTGTACTTTTCCCAGTCTCCGCCATACCTGTAATTGAGGTTAACTCAATGAGCTAAAATGAGTTGAGGTGATGCTCACTTCTTTTCGCAATTTTCGTCATCCCTCCTTTGCCTGTGGATAAGTAACACTGCAAAGTAGGTGACATAGAAATACGTGATGGGGGTTTCGAATCCCGTTGGGAGAGACCATGCAAGCGCCATGAGGATGTCACCGCTATGGGATAGGGAACAAGCACGGGGATCGATATCATATTCGCCGAAGACAGGCTAGAAGACGCACAAGTAGTTTGGGTGGCGAGATCGTCCCCACCAACCCGAGGTAAGCAATCTCGATCCCTTCTCCGTCGTAATGTATTTCAGGTCTGTGTTGCTCATCGTCAGTCCCCGAAAACGTCACGCAATGTGACTACGCACTCTTTGGATTCTTGCCATTCCTGAAGTCATTCTTCTCTCCGTTGGCGGCTCTGAAGATCCAATAGCCTAGGGCGTTGACAGCCAGGATGCCAACGGTGCCCGCAATATCCAACTCTACAGGTCTGAAGACAAGATAACGTGCCTGGAGGGAGTACACAAAGGGTACCCAGGTCAGATCGCCAACAGATAGCATGAATCCGAAACCATCTGTCGTGATGTCCATGGTTGTCAAAATGGCGGGCTGTACGATAATCAGGACATCGTCAGAGAATGAAAACAATCACTCAAAATCACTCGCCTCATTGTATAAACCGTCTGCGACATAAAAACCCTGGAAGGCGAGGACGAGCCACATACTCCACGTGACGTGTTCCCAAGCACCGCGCCTCGCGGCCTGCGCACACACCATGCTGATGTCAATGAGAACCCAGAGGATGAGTCCAGGGCGGAGCTCGTTGAACGATTTGATGTCAAACGAGCCGATAGATGGGTTCAACTCCCGACCGATGTAGAACTGAACGAACAAGGGTCAAACAAACATACGAGAAAAAGATAGGAAACCAAACGGACATCATAGATTGGGTTACCGGAGTTACCCCCAAGGGCCAGCAGCGCGCCATTCCTGAAAGAGCCAGCGTACACCGCCACCGCCTGCACGATAGACATGACGAGGGATGCCGTGACGAAACCAAGCCATTTATCGTAGAGGAAAGTGAACGACTCAGGGCCATAGCGGATGATGTAGCCGCTAGCGATGCCCAGAGCAAGGAGGAAAGTCGAAAACGCTATGACATTGTGTCAACGTCATTTATATGTGATAGAAACGGCGAAATTCACCATTGATCTTATACTTTTTTTTCGAACCATTTCTCATTGTGCTACCTTCTACCCAGTCTCCCGGCAAGATCGCCCACGCAACCACACAGAAAGCATACCAACCCAAATAGATTAACGCAGCTTCTGTGTCCCAGAGACTACCCCAAAATTTGGTGTCGGTAACGGCCTCCTGCAGACGCGCGGCTAAGAGAGAGGGGGAGAGAACATAGGAAGGCGGACAGGCTCCAGCAGACTCTGAACAACCGAAATAGAGAAGGTAAGTCATCAAGGGTACGCCTATGGTGATGAGCAAGGCGCCAGGCGGGCCCATGAACTCATAATGAGTTGTTCGCGGGTTGAGCTGGCCTGAATCTTTGGCAGATTTTGTCGAGGACATGACCGCACGACGACGGCGACGAGGAGGTGAAGGTGTTAATGTGGTTGTGGTTGTGTTCAACAAAGGACTGCGGCACAAAGTCTTTGGTTGTGTGTGAACTTTGTACACAGTAATAATGACTAAGAACTTGTTCCGACGGAACGTCGGAAGATGCGGAAGCAATAGCAAGTCTGTGTCTATTGACCCCCTAGTCCTAGTCCCGGTGTCTCCAGCGGAGTTGCCCTTTCATCGGAATCACCACCTTCTCCACATCCCTGCATGTCAAGCTATACCTCGTCTGCCTGCCAAGTGTCCCTCCGTAGCGCAACACGTCACTCAACCCCGCCGCTTGAACCTTCTGCCAATTCGACAACACCACTTCGTCCCCAGTAGGACACCGTACCCTCCCGTCGCCCAAGAACACATCGTCCGTCACGCCGTCAATGCCGTGCAGGTGCGAGGCATACAAATCACCTGTCGTTATAATGACGCTCCGAGGCTCGAGGAACACAGATAATATCGGTTTCGGGTGAACTGCACGACCCGAACTCGGGTGCACCACATTGAAAGTCGTCCGATCGTTCTCCGGGCTGTACGCGTAATAATGGAAGACAGCATGTGATCCCAAGGACACGGTCCCAACTACCGGATAGTAAGAAGGTCCATCTTCATGTGGCTTGGTTTGAATCAATGTGGATGAACCGATGGCAATTACAATGTGACCGTTTTCTCACCATGATGCCTTGTCCAGCGAGATACTGCGCATCTAGTACTTAAACATAAGTGATCAGGCAAGGTGCATATGACTAACCTCGTTTAGGATAACATGATTAGGTTCTTTGTGTGGGGAAAACTCAAACGCTTTAGTCTCCTTCAAGCGACCTATAACGTTAGGACTACGCCCCACTTAGCTAACTTGCAAAAGATAACTCTCATGGAAAGCCGCCCACTATGAGGTTAAAAATGGAGGCATCTCCGCACGGAATAGCACATTTTTCTGTACTATCTCACCGCCTAGCCAAAATAGTGTGATTCAAGCGAGACCCCACAATGCACGCCTCACCCCATAATTGCAACCTAGGAAGCAAGACAATTAGACATTACGACCCATATTGCAGCAACTTTAAGCGACTGATTGACACGGAGATACTGATAGGCTTTACCTGCGATTGCCAAGTGTTTTCCAACTGACTTTAGGTGACTCGTCGATCTAACCACTTGGCGTTAGCGCGCCGATATGCAACGAGAAGTCGACATGCATGTGCGACTAGCTTGCGTTATCGCGCCGTGTATGCATGTCGTCAACTTGCCTTGCGAAGAATGTACTCCTCTTCTTCGACGGTAATGAAGTTCGGGATGTAATACGCGGCCGCAGGAGCGGGAGCTACGAGGAAATCGTTCGAAAGGACAGTTCCTTGCATAACTTGGTAAGAGTTCTCGGAAAGTTACATAATTGGCAAACAGCGGGAAGCTTGCACTTTACGTAATTGATGAACTGCCTTGAATGGTAAATTACTGCCGCCCGTCAACTTTGCGCCTCGCGGCATTAAATTGAAGTACAACAAGGTTTAAACACTAACGTGCACTAACGCTGACAGTGATTTGAACGACAGGCTCCGCAGCAGGTCGCAACTTGCACACCATAACAGACACCATAACCTCTGCAATCCTAATTCTTTTCTTTTTCGCAGCCACATCGCGCTGAATCACTCGAATCGGATCTGATCCCGTCCCGGGAACGCCGCCGCTCAACACTTGACGACGGTCCGTGGAGAGCGAGCGGTTCGAACGGTTCATGAGCACTATTTTGACAAATTACTTCTCACTGACAAAAACGCGCTCATTTCCAGGGGGAAAGGACTTGGAGCGACGATTTTCCCTCTACAGATCCATCCGACCTTATCGCGCAACCATGCTCCACCGCCAGAGCGCAACGCCCGTTCAATCTTCGACTCGAGCCACCTTCGATCTCTCATTCATCACCTCAGATTACAAAACTGTTACACGCACCTTTGTCATCGTTTCACGCCCAAGTTAGCAAATTCAGGAAAGTACATAGTGGGACGCCGAGCCATCCAATTAAATCATATCCCTCGCAGCCATCCACAGCAATACGTGTACGGTTTTATAGTCCTCTAAAAAACACACGGAACTTGGCTGTGCCAGCGGATATGTTACTAATACACTTTCGGAAAACGAACGCTTAATTGCGCATCGGCTCTGTCAACCCCCCACTTTCCGCAAACCCGAAATGAGCGTCGCGGAACGCTCGTAGAATTAGGGTCGTCGTGTTCCTCGGCCATGTCAGTAAGCGACGGATACGAGGAAAAAAATGAAGAGAACAAACAATCGAGATCTGTTCCATATGTTCCATTCCGATCTTGATTTTTTTTCCTAGCATTTTCCAATCCAACAGAGGTTGGCATGCCGTTCGTAACGGGATGAGCGTGAGACCATGGAGTGCGACGTTCTTTGAGCGAACCTGTCCAAAAAAACAAACCCAAAAAAAGAGTAATGTCCACAAAACCGATTTCGATTTTGAGCCGACAACTTCAGAGACCGCCCCCATTAGATGGGGGCGCAGGCATCACACTTAGAACAAATGTAGCCAAAGATAGTCTGGTTCGTGCTCGCATAGCCTCTCTCTTGTGCTCTGGTGGACGGATCTGGGTACTTCGTCATGGGGGCCATCGGGCGCTGATAACGAACTTCTCGATTCCCGAATGGAGACAGTGACGATGATGAGATTAGAACGACGCAAAAGAACACTTCTCAGGCCTCCTGCTACATTTCACCATCCATGCCGGCACGAGATTTATTTTATTTTATTTTATACTAAAGGACTCCTGGAGGGAAGCAGAGTGAGAGAGCAGCGCCATGCAAGATTAGCTGGCATGGAAATCTCGATGGAATGGCGATCATTCAAGAACCCGCGGTCGGATTGCTCTTCAAACATCCGAGGTGATCGTTGGATGTGATTCCAGCTGGGTACGAGATATCAGCGCTCTATTGACCCATCACTGACAACACGCCGCAAAACTCTGAGTCTGTATTAATCATGCGATTCGGATTATGCAATGTACGTATGGATAATTCATCTACGGAGGCCGTCCGTCGTTTCCAGTGACTGCAGTCACGACGTTCACATCCATCCCAGTCGTGGTGGCTGGGGGCCTCGTTCGCCGTCGGAGACGAAAAGAAGTGGAGCGGTTCGATCGTGCGAATGGATGGCATTAACTCTTGCTGAAGCACGGAAGCGAAATAGAGGATGGTTCCTAGAACCGCTCGGACGGCGGAGTTGAGTATCATGGTGTCTATTTTTGTTGCTCAGCAGATCTGCCGAAGAGCGTCAGCACAAGAGAGAAAGAGAACCAGGAAAGTGCAATAGGGTGCAAGTATTTTTCTTCCCACGTGGTAAAGAAAAAGAGAGGATAGTGACGTACACTGGCAGGTAGACGCAGGGATAACCTCGACGATGACAATTGCCACAACTCGGCCGACTGCCATCGCACTTGAGCTTCCGACCTAACGGACAACAGGGGATGACGTTGGCGTTGAGATAGCGCAGAGCTAGGAACGAGCCTACCTCGACAGAATTGACACGCCATCGGTGTCCTTCGTGGCACTCTCGGAGCCTCTTCGTGTCCAGTTTGGACGTTGTAATGAGGATACACTGGCATTGACTGCAAGCCAAACATGAATTAGTTGGACTCATCAATCGATGGGGGCAAGCACGCACATGAGACATTAAGAATACAGTAGGGATGCTGCACTTGGCAAGGACACAACTAGGGAAACACGGGAGGGGGGGCACGAGTGGCGTTAACCTGGATCGTCTGAGCGGCCGTTATTTATGCAGAAACGGGAGAGAGAGGGGCTAATGCCATCGCTAGCGGACGAAACGTCGAATACTTGGCGAAATACGTATTCCCTGGGAAGGACCGACAAAACGCAGCCAGATCTAAAGACGAGCTCGGTAGCGTCTATTTAGAAATGGAGATGGACTAGTCATAAAAAGGTCAAGAAGCTAGATTTAGGAAAATAGGGAACACACTGGCGAGATCTTGGCGGACCCATTGCGCCGGCATCAAACACCTTTTCATTGCGGGCGAGCGAGCGAAGCGATCTGGTTCATCCCTTGAAGAACCACGCGGGAGAACGGTAGGGCACATTCGGCTTAGATCATCCGAAGTATCCTCCGCCTCAGTTTGCCTTCATCACGATCATCACGGTGTTTGTAACCAATATGATCGATGTCGATGAGGCTTGGCCCGCCGCATCACATGTTACATTGTTGCAAGGGGTAATCAAAGTTTGACCAATCGACTCCGCGCTCACTGAGTTGCGATCTCTTCCTCTTCGCTCGCGGGATACGCACGCCGGAATAATGTACTTGGATTAATTAGATTGCTTAGCTGTCCAGGCAGGAGAGATGCCGACATGCTAACCCTGACACGGAAGGCAATTTTTGGCTGGCGGCGGATCCGGAATATTGATATTATGTTTGAAATTTGAACGTTCCAGTTGAACCTCGGACTTGCTCAGGTGCTAACCGTCGACGTGCTTACTTGAACCCCTCGACCCGATGGCATGTATGTGCGTCGAGGGATTCACGATCGATCGAGAAAGGCGATTGCCATCAAACTGTCACACCCAACGACGCAGTCACGCAGGGGCGCCGGCGACTACGTGGACAAACTATGATGACCCGCATCGTTCACAACGACGATAACATTAGCACCAGTGGCCGCCACAACGGCATGAAAATTCTCTGTCTTCTCTTCTCTGTCGCTTAGCACGCGGGAGCACAAAAAGTACATATAACCGTGAACTCATATTAGCCGCATCTCGGACTGCAATCATATCATGTCAATTACACACCGCTTGGTACGTGTCACTTCCAGAGTCCCTCGTCCTGACAGACTTCATTCTTTCATATGCCAATGCCTTTCAAAAAATCTGCAAGTCGAGCTGCCAGTGGGATAGCCGATGCCACAGGCCCAACGACGAAAAAGGATAACATTTCGAAGCAGCTTGTTCTAGCCAATAAAAAGTTCGCGAAAGCGACCAGAACATCTCTTTCGCGTTACGTTAAAGGTCACGGTGTCGAAATGTGTTTCGTAGCTTTCCGTTCGAGGAGTTCATGGCTCGCACGTCTAATTGACGCCCGGGGGTTCTGCGTTAAAATCCCACTCAGTATTTGTGATCACGAGGACGGGACGTCCGATGGCCTATGTATGTCAGATAGGACCGGAAGTGAAATCGTGGATCTTACAAGGTCCTATCTTGTCGTGGTGAGTTGATCAATGCATCCTTGACTTTCCATCCATATTCATGTAAAAATAATGGTCGAGCTGGTTTCGCACGTCTAGAACGCAGCGTCCCGACGCACTTGAGAGAGGAGTAAGCTAGCGCACTCGAGATCTGGAGTCTAGACCATCGGAAGGCCGAATATGGATAGTATGCGGAAAGAAGAGGTACATAGGGTCAGCCGCTGGGGGGAACACCGAGACGGCCTGCAAACCTATGCAGTCTCGCGTTCATAGCGCCTATTTGGATACCGCACTGCGCTCCCACCGGGTGTCACATCAACGCCGCACTAGGATGATCGTTACCGTTTCCCCCATTGTCTGCAATCGTTCTCAAAGGCCACAAAGGCCATAGATATGATTACGGCTCTCCTACCCTACGGAGCGGGCGGCGTAGTTCCAGACCGCCGCGGTTTTCGGGGGATCATGCTACCCCTCTTTAATTTGAAGACGTCCAAGAATTGAGAACGCGTCAATTTACCACTGAAATTTCAGAAGAAGAAGAAGAAAAAAAAAAGTACATTACTTTTTTTTTTTTTTTTTTTTTTTCCAAATTTTCATCCCTCGTGAGTCGTGCAGTGAAATTCAGTGAAAATGCCATAACATGTTACGCATCCGTTTTGTACAAAAATGGCACGGATTTTTCTGATTTATTTCGCAGGTTTGGCTGGCGTGCCTTGTGCGCGTTTCTCATCGTGGTCCGGGTCCGAGTCAGCGGTCGACCACGTTGGCCGCACGTAACGCCGAACGGAAAACCCCACCGCTGTGTCGTCACGACCCTAACTAGGAGGTAGTGACTCACCAACTGACAGGCCGCGCCAGCAGCGACTCCGCAGAACCTATGCCATTAGCAACTGCGCCACGACGAAGCCGGATGCAGCATGCAGTACAGTTGACAACGATAAAATTGGATACGGTGCTGATGATAATTTCGGTGCTGATCTAGCCGTGTTTTGCGCGTCTTTCTTTCTTTGTATTCGAGTTCTCATCAGCGTCCCTGCATCAAAGACCCATCGGTTGTTCCAGATCGCCACCTAATAGCTTATACATGCCTACGAATGTACCAGATCTGATCCGTCCCGACTTCCCCGGGAGAACCCCGTTCTCATTCGGCGCGGAACGTTCCCTTTGTTGTACGCATGCCCTCGAGTATGTGTGGGCACAATAGCTCCGGTGTCGACGGGGTGAGCTCCTGCATGGCATGTTTCAAGTCCACACCTTGGCTGTCGGACCGTCCTACGCGATTCCAGGGTCCCGACGCACAGGAATCTGTCCTGGGGAGTCCCCGCCCAACCTCCAATATCCTCGGGATCTTGGTTCTAGCCCCCGTTGCCAAAGCTTCGATCAGAGAATCAATTGAATTGAATTAGATCACGAACTTCGCCTCGAGCCGAAGGCTCAGGGATCCATCATCGAGAAGAGCAGGTACACGGGAGCAGATCGTGTGAATCACATACCAACTTGAATGACATGGAAGAGGTGGCATAACCCAACCCATGCACCTTCCTAGGCATAGCGCGACTCGTTGAGTATCGACAACGCTCGAGCTCTGAACAGCTAGCTCATTCGCCTTCTCCCAAACGGGCCGCCCGAAACCCCGAAGGCGACAGCTTGCGGCGACTAAAAGGTTGACCAAGCGGCGCAGCACAGGCGTTCTCGTGTCTCGACTGCGCAAGTTATTTGTTTGTTGGTCGGATCAGTCCTTGCTTGTGCTTGTGCGGGCACCACGGCGGACGCTGGGAAAGAGGCTAGCAGCACGCCGCAGAGTCGCAACACAAGTTACCGAAACCAAGATTGGACCGCGCTGGAGTGGGGGAGGCTCACTCCAGGCGAGTCGAGGGCGTGCGGTAGAGGCGTGGTAGCAATGGCAGAGGTCCTGTTAGTGTCGTATAGTGTCGTGTTCAGGCTTGTCGTAAATTGTCCCTCTTCCCGCCATAGGATCCGCGCGACTCATCGAGTATCGACAACGCTCTGAACAAGCTAGCTCATTCGCCTTCTCCCCAATCGGCCGCCCGAAACCCCGAAGACGACAGCTTGCGGCGACTAAAAGGTTGACCAAGTGGCGCAGCGCAGGCGTTCTCGCGCCTCGACTGCGCAAGTTATTTGTTCGTTGGTCGGATCAATCCTTGCCTGTGCTTGTGCGGGCACCACGGCGGACGCTGGGAAAGAGGCTAGCAGCACGCCGCAGAATACAAGTTACCGAGACCCAAGATTGGACCAAGAGAATGATCGCTCTCATAGTATAGCGCGGCTGTACCAAAACGCCGACCTGGAGGCGCTGTGGAGTCGTTTTCGTCCGCGCCGTTGTTGATTAAATCAGTTTCTTGTCTGCAGCCCTGCGGCATCAGTGGGATGGTCAGCTATAATTAGGTGGTGGCCGACCACAACCAATCCTCAGATGAGAGGTACGCAAGAGAACGATTTCGAGGACCAAGAATATGGCAGACCTGCCGGGTTATTTTCTTCTTTCCACGCGGTCTTCAAACATGTTGGATCCGCTTGCCGCACCGCATCCCAGCTCTCTCCGCCAGCCCGATTATCGAACGTACCTGGTAACTAAAGGTCATTGTACTTACCTGTCCAATTCCTGCAGGACGACCCTTCGACTCCGGGTCGGTCGGTCGTTCATTTTTGCAGAGGTCCGTCTGCCGAGTTGGGTCGGTCTTTAAGCTTTACAGGTTCCACGCGGGGACCTCTCGTACCGGTTACCCCGCGGGGACCTCCCGGCTTGCGTTTTTTATGGGGAAAATTTGCGGGGGGGTTCAAGTTGTCACAAGACGGGCCAAGTAGGAAGCGCCATCCTCTTTGAAAGACCATACAATGCAAGCATCGTAAAGTTTGCATTCGGACTAGGTGATCATCTAGCGTTTAAAGTATTCGTTTGGTCTGCATGTCGTGTGTAGATCGAAGCAAAGTAACCGAGCTCGTGTGTCAGCTACAAATACAGATGCAATGAGTATAGTGAGTCGAATTCCGTAAAGAGAGAAACAGAGCGTGTGTTGCAAGGCAATGCAATCGAAGCGGAATATGGAAGCGCCCAATGGATCCGATGATAGACAAGCGAGAGCTGCACAACCAAGGTGTAACGACCTCACATAGATAAGTGAAAGGATGGCCCCAGAACCTGCATGGGTGGAGATGATCATGATTTTCCCTTTTTTCGTTCTCTGCCAACGCCTCCAAACGCTTCCCGGACGACCAGCCAGAGGGCCGTGGACGAGACTGTGTCCTTGATCTCCTCCGCGGTCAGGACAAACTCGCCCGTGTTGTGAACCGTCGTCTTGCTGACGCCTTGGGGGGTCACAACACGGCGCCGAACATCCAGGCGATCGACCTCGATATCTGGTAGTGGGAAGGGCATCTTGAGCAGACCGACGACCTTGGGATGGTGTGGAGTAGGTGCAAGGGTTGCTACCTTTGTACGAACACAAGACCCATCGTTCTGGTGATGCTGTGGTGGCTGTCCGAGGCTTTGTACGGCCACCGTGCACGTCCACGGTGTCTCTGAGTCTTCAGCGTCGCTCTCATCGTCAGTTTCCTCGACAGGACGATGGGCGCTATTAGTGGAGCTCGCCGGGGTATCTGAGCCAGAACTGTGGTGGGAGATAAGGGAATTCCTCTGATCGTGTTTGTCTGGTCGAAGGGTTTTAGAATGTCGTGGGAACTTGGTACTAGGTTGTGGACGAGGGGCAGGACTATGACCCTCCCGAGACTTCGAGCTCTTCTCTGGACGCGATTTACGGCCACTGCGTTTCTTGGGCTCCCTGGACCACTCAAAACGAACTTCAATGTGGGGCATGCTGGAAACACTTGGGTCGCGTGAACCGACGTTGAATTTCCCCATCACACCATTTAGAATACCAGTATCAACCCCTTTGAGCCACTTTCGGACAACCCAAACGTATTTGGTTGGACGACCCCTGGGATTACTGACAGGAGGATAGAGGGTGGGATGAACACCGAGGACGACTGATTGAGAAACGGCTGTACTTGAAAGAGGCACGGAAGACCAGGTATCGGAATGAGAGGTATCGGACTGGGCTTCGTCGAAAAGAGCACTAGGGCGGAACGGAGAAGGTTCGGGGACGGTATCTTCATTTGGAAGGGGAACTGTAACAAGCACTGGTGAAGTTGCGCCCTTCTTCCTAAAGATCTTTGCAAACAGTCTTTTTGTCGATCGCTGAGCAGGTAGGTCCGGGGGAGGAAGCGGAGGTGCCGGGGTCACGTTAATGGTGGGTTTGGGAGGAAAGTTCGCTAGCGGGTTTACAGTGGCGTGGCTGGTATGAGGACGAGCATTACGTGCAGGAGGAGGAGCGGATAGGCCGGGAGTGGATGGAACCTGCCGGAGCGAGTCATCAAAGCTGGCACGAGCATTGATGGAGGCGACGAGGGGGGCGTTTGCGAGAGCAGAGGAGCGAACCTCGATAGGCTCTAGGAAAGCGAGGCCGATTATTTCTAAGCCACGCTTGGCAAATTTGGCGACCTTTGCGTCTGTCCCTGCATCCAAAATGGTTGTTGGCATGACGGAATGTACGTTTAGGTTATAGAGAGGAATGATCATGCGACGAGAGGAAGAGGCGGAAGTGGAGGAGGTGGAGGAGACGGAGACGGATGAACCAGTGGTATAGCTAGAGTAATTAGATGATTCAGACCCATTAGAGTGGGTACGCCTGAGATCGGTGTTAAGATCGTCGGGGGAGGTGTCGAGTGCTTGCAAGGGTTTATCATTGCGGCACTGGGGAGGCACGAGCTGTACCTGGAGGCTGAGTGGTTGGTTTGACACCGATGGGGGAGGGCGAACGATAATGAACGCCTGGCGGCGATATAAGAAATGGAGAGTAGGGAAAAGAGACGACACACTTCGTTCGGATACTTTTCCTTCTTCTCCTTCTTCTCTTTCTTCGGCGGGGGATCGATATCATTGCAATCAGGTGGTGTTGGCGGTGGTGGAGGGGGGACGTCTGGTGGACGTGCACCGAGAGAGACCTGTTGAAGAGCGGAAGGTATGTACGACGAAAAAGACGCAAACATTGAAGCAGCCAAGTCAACGCAGCAGTGGCTTATGTAGTAAATTGTACCTTAATATAGAATATACTTCTCACGCCTGCTGATGTCATTGCCACTCGGATCAGTCACCTCGTCAAATACCGACCTAGTCATCATCGTCTGCACGGCCTCCTAAGTCCCCCTAAGTCGCTAAAAGCTCGGTTGAATAAGTAATTTTGGTGCGCTGAGGTCGCTGTTTTCAAAGTGCCAGCGCTTCAACCCCGAGAGTGGCTGATGGGCCAAGGTACTGATATATTGATAGACTCATTTTTCGCTCACATTCGAAGGTTCTGATTGGAGACGCGTCCGTCGATAGAATGGGTTGCATTATCCACGAGGAACCCTTTCAGTCCAACATGTTGGGGACTTGACTCGTCACTCATAGTAAGTTCTGTGCTACCGTACGATATCATTTTTGACAGGCACGTCATTTGGCGGGACGTCGCTTCAGTTGGCAACGTCCGACCACCACAGCCTTAAGGCCCTTAACACCACACTTACAGCTCCCGCGCCGTAAATGACGCTGCAATGGAGTCACTTGTGGATATCTATGAGCCCCTTCCAGGCTGGCGGAATCGCCAGAAGTTGAACTTCCCCCAACTCTGTTCACGGTCGGCGACGGGGGTTATTTACTTAATATCGATTCTCTTACCCCAGACCCAGGCACCGACTTCGAGCCTTTTCCGGAAAAACAAGCGTGAGTCTCATGTCGGTGTATCGGTAACGTATCGGTGCATGTGGGGGCATCATCCGAGTGGCTGACGTTGCAATGTTACGTGGCCTCCCGGCCCGACTACTAAGTATGTTGTCCCGCTGAATCTGCGGGTCCGAGTCAAGAACTCGGAGGTCACCGGCCGCCGGCGTGTGACAACAGTTCAAAAGTCGAGCCCAGTCACTGGGATCGTATGCCACCTCTGAGAGAACTTCGTCTCGTTGTCGTGTCGCAGCCCTACTTCTCACTGCGGCACGGTCGTTTCATCGAGCGCAGCCTGAGTCAGCAGGCTTGCAGTTTATGTCAACTTGTGCCATCGCTGCCCAGACTCAGGCACGCGAGTTCTAGCGCCGCAGATGCTAAAATCGTCTGACTAGGCTGCGCATCGCCATGCTTGTTAGGCACGTCTTTGAAGTGAAGCATTCATTCCGTCGCCGGTGACTAGTTATTGAGCAACTATCCAGTGCCAAGGACCTGACTTCATCGCCCCACTGCCATGTGCCCCACTGCCACGTGGTACCATCCGTCTCAGCGCTGTGCCACGATTGGTTCCGAATCGACCTGACACTGGCGGTCAAACAAAAAGTTGAAACGAATGCTGTCGAGGAAGTCTTAGGTACAGTCAGAGTTCCATCCACATTATTGTATCTCGACAATGCGGACATTTTTCATCAACCCGGCAACGGAACTTATCATCTTCACGAAGTCGAACCATGTGATCGAATTGTCAGCGCTCGCCGCTTCAGCTTCAAGCTTCAGCCTCAATCGACCCACCTATGCGGACTCGATGCGCGACAGTGGTTCGAGCAGCAGCGCCCAATCAATCCTACAGTCGGGAATCTCATAGATGAGCACTCCAAGTGATCAGGAATTAACGTTGGTCGTGTAAAAGATGAGACGTTACTTGAGCATAACGACAACACAAAAAGCCTACAACTATCTAATCTAATCTACCTTCATTTACTTGAACTGAAGGGGGTGTCGTCAGTATCTACGTGCTCAAGGCGAGGAAATACGACTCACGTTCTTGCCATCCTTCCAAGCTTTACCGTCGATCTCCAAATCCCAAGCAAGGGCACTCTCGAAGAACTTCTTGTCGTCCGCGTTGTCCAAATCCAACTTTTTGTAATCGTAACTCTCCCAATCAGGTGCACAATCGACGGCGGGTTTGACATCTTGTCCTCGGAGGATCAATACACCCGAGATGACAGATGCATTTGACTCTCCAAGGACGCCCACAGAGCCGAAAAGATATTTACGTGTCGCTTCAAGACGGTTGAAGAAGCCTCCGATTTGGTTGGAAGACATAAATACGAGGGTGAGCTCCTCGTTGTACTTGAAGTCAACTCGCCAAACTGAGTAGCCTTCCTTGTCGAAGCTGCCACAACGCTCAACAAAATTTATGCAAGACAAGCCAACCTGGGGACGTACTTGGCATAAAACCACTCAATAGCACCGCCAGGTCCACGAGTCTCTTTGTTGGAGTACGCGCGTTTCCAATCCTCGAGATTGAAGGTAGATTTGGGGAGAAGCTCGAGCGGACTCTTTGCCTTTGGTTCCTCAGGAACGAGGTTACCATCGTCTTCTTCGTCGTCATCCTGCTTCTGTGGTTTTTCCTTCTCTTTCTTCTCCTTTGGTGCGGCTGGCGCCGGTGCAGGTTTTGCTTCCTTCTTAGGGGGAACATACTGCACTGCCTTTTCAACGTATTCGACCTCACCGAATATCTCCTTCAACTTGGGCTGGTTAACGATCGTCTCGAGGTGACGAATGGTATTAACGAGTTTCGAACGGGTTTCGGTGCCAACAGTGAGGCCAACAGCACGGTGGATGGAAGCAGCGACAGAGATGTCCGCAAGCGTAATGCGCTCGCCAACAACAAAAGTACGTGTCAACAGATGTGCCTCAAGGGTGTTGAGGGCTCGAGCCTGGCGCTCAATGAGGGTGTTATGGATCTAGAAACAAGAATGAGATTTGCAAAACGGAGAGAGGGTGGACGTACAGCTTTGTTATACACGAAGAGGCCGTTCAGTAACTGCCTAGTAAGCTGCGTCGGGTTATCAATCTCGGATTCAGAGAAATGAATCCACTGCTCGACAAGAGCTTGCTCCTCTACGGATTGACCGAGGAGATTAGCGTTTGGCGAGAGAGTTGCGACTATGAAGATGGTATCAGCGCGTGATCGAGGTGTATGCGAGAGGGAAATGCAGGGGGTCAGATGTTGAAAATATCGACAGGACAAGTTAAGACAGGGATAACTGATGAATAAATAGCTCTCGTCTTTCCCGATGCACTAATTGATCTATGAATAGGAGGATGAAAAGACGCACGGTAGCGGGCGATGGCAGCACCCTCGGTCAGGTTGAAGCCATTGGCACCCTCGAGAGCAGGGATCTTTCCATGGGGAAACTTCGAGCGAAAATCCGGCTTGTTGTTGTCCTCAAAATGCTTGTAATCGGCTGCGATTTCGATTTCAAGACCACCGAGAGCAGCAACGCTCCTGATCTGTGGCACGTCAGAATGGCACTGAGCGTCCACGCAAGATGGTACGCACGATTTTGGTTTGGCGCATTTGTGGGACAGAGTAAAGCTTTCCGACGGGCGCCATTTTTACGGACGACGAAGAGATGGAAGTGAAAGACGAAAGACGCTCTTTTTCTCTTTTTTATCAGCGCGTCTTATCTAAATCGATCAAGACCAAAATTATTTATTTATTTATTTCATGGACAGCGACAGTGACGTCTCCGACAACGAGCAGACCATTCTGCACGACGTCCTCAACAGCGCCGACACACAGCACATCCGGGCTGCATCTGACGCGTACTTTGTTCACGCCGCGTCCCGCGCCCGTACTTCTGCCAACGTCTTTTCCGCACACATCCTCCCGCTCACCCAGCAGGAGTACAACGATGCCATCGCTGCCTACGATGCTCGCACTGCAGACGCTCGGCCGCACACGCGGTGGTCTGGTCTCCACGACACCCTGACAGCGTTCCGCCGCTACGCCCACGAGCTTGACCAAGGCTTCAACCTCATTTTCTACGGCTTCGGCTCGAAACGCTCCATTCTCAATGACTTTGCGTCTGAAGAGCTTGCTCACCGCGGCCACGTCGTCGTCGTGAACGGCTACCACCCTAACACCACGCTTAAAGACGTACTTGCTTCCATAGAGCGCATCCCAGGCCTCGCCAGCGCTGCCACCGGCGGTACGGACGCGCAAGTACGCCGTATTTGTTCCTTCTTTTCCGACGCCGACGCGCCGCGCACACGACACCTATACCTCGTCGTGCACAACATCGATGCACCACCGATGCGCGCCACCAAAACGAGAAACGCCCTCTCTCTCCTTGCCCTGTCTCCTAACATCCACATCGCCGCGTCCGTTGACAGACTGGGCGCTCCGCTCCTCTGGTCCACCTCTGAGCTCCTCGCGCGCAAAATTAACCCTGGGGATGCTGTTGCATCCCATGAAGGACATGTCGCCTTCCCCAAACGTGGATTTGCCTTTCTCTGGCATGACTTGACCACCCTCATACCCTACGACACGGAGCTCTCGTTCGCAGACCGTTCCTCTATCGCTGGGGCGTCGTACGCTTCGACTGGCGCCCGCTCAGCTCTCGCGGCTACAGCCAATACGGGTGCCGGTGCACCACTTACGGAGACGGCAATCATGCATGTCCTCGCTGCCGTCACTGCCAAGGCAAAGAAACTGTTTATACTCCTCGGTAGAAAACAGCTCGAAAATGCCGATGCTACCTCAGGCGCAGGGGCAAATTCAGATGCTCTCCCCTCTACCGACATGGCGCAATTTGGACTTGGTTATGATGCGCTTTTTTCTCTCGCAAGAGATCAGTTCGTTGCAACGAGCGATACAGCATTGAGGGCTTTGTTGGGCGAATTCAAGGATCATGGCTTGATCCTTGCTGGTGTCGCTAATGGAGGTGGCGGAGGCGGAGACACAAATTGGATACCACTCAGAAAGGAGAGGTTGGTGAGGGTACTCAAGTCAATTGAAACTGAATCGGCATAATCCAGTGAATGCACCATATTATAGTCCTTGTAGCCATACGTATTTGAATAACTTATCCACAGGCATCCACAAGTTAATTTCCATTTATCCTGATCAGGTCGCGGGCACTATACATGGCGCATCTTTGGTTTTCGGTTCAGTGCCATGGCCGAGCTGCCCGAGCACGTGCAACAGAATCAATGGGCCACTCCATAATACAGTCGGTGCCATTCTTTTTTTTGTCTCGGTTCTCAAGCTGCACTGTGTGTGAGTTTAAAACTTACGTATGTGTCGAAGGTCATTGGTTCTATTGTGCAGAATGTTGGGGTAGGTCAGGGCTGATTGGCAGCGACGAGATCTAGCAGACGATGTACCTGTGATACGATTTCGAACCTCGATCACATCATCGGGGACCGAGTTGTGCGTACATTGCTATCTCTTCGACTAACCTTTCGTCATATTCAGGTATACACTAGAATTCATGTCAATACACACTTATCCATTCGATCAACAGATCGGTGACTCGATTTGAAAACAAAAGAACGCAGAACACAGAATGGGGATGAACGGAGTCCGAAATGACCACCCCTGCAGTGGATCTAGCCTTACGTGTTGACTGAGACGAATTACCGGCTGAGTGTGTTTCGATGTTCGATTGTTGAACTTCTTGAACGAACTCGTAAAGGGAAACAAATGCAAATGGCGTACGAGTCATCTTGAAACGAATACATAATGGAATAGTCATGATTCATATAACTTACCTCGATCGCGATCGAGTGAACGACGCTAACCAAGTTCTGAAGCTTGTCTTTCGATCCCCGGCCTCAAAGCATGAGCGCTCCGCCCGCCTCTAATATTGGACCATGCAGGGGGCTAAATTCTATGGCGGCCGATCGTCGGCCCCGGGCCACTGCTGGTTCTCAGTCGGAGAATCTGATTATACAGCCTCCGGCGTTCGTTTAGGCTCGTCCTTCGAATTGGAAACTTGGCATTCCTGCTTGTCACCTACCGAACGACTCTGATCCTCCTGGATTTTGATCGCTGCCTCTGCGTTGTACCACTCCTACGTGAGTGCTGAAACGGTAAGGTCTGCAGTGCGTTTGCTGAAGAACAGTCTGTAATATTGACTCACTGGAACTGTACAGTCGAAAAAAGCGTCAAAAAAATCAACACCAACTTGGCAAAGTTAATAGACCACTTCCTCTCGCGCGGCTCTGATGAAATTAGAACACGAAACCGAACGTCCATTTAACTTGTGCCAAAGTGAACTACACCTCTTCTACGATTTAAAAAAGGATATATCAATGAAGCAAGATGAACCAATGACTCCACCACACCCAACTATCCGAGCGTTCACTGATTGCCACCAGGGCTACCAGTGGCGGGAGAGCTTTTCACGCCCTGAGACTGACCCTGAGACTCAGGCTTTTTTTTGTAATTTCTAGAAAATGTAGCTAACTTTCTGGAGTAACTTAAGTATCACTTTTG